>JAULCC010186555.1:0-13051 GCA_032358795.1 Nuttallia obscurata | reverse complement strand
GGTCTTCCTCCACCTGTAATGAGCTGGACGTCGTGATATGACTGAAATACTGTTAAAGCAACGTTAAATTCCAAAAACAAACAAACAAACATAAGGAGAAAGTCTAGTTGGAAAAAAAAGTAGGAACAAAAAACAAAGGAAGACTTGGATAATTGGACTTCATTTCTTGCATAAATAACAAATAATGTATTTAGACTATGTTTGTAAACAATTAAATCAATTAGGTTTTAGTTAATTTGTAAATTAAAATTACAATTAATTTTTCTCAACCATCATATCATTTCAATTTCCTATATAATCCTAAAATCGAGTTTCAGAAAGTTGGGTACGCAACTGCCATTCGCCAATCAAATTTCACAGTAAGTTGAATAACGAACTCTTCAATCGACATTCAGATCTACATATATGCAGTAAGTTGAATGACAAGCTGTGCAATAAGTGCAGTTAAAAGGAGAACTGAAATTAAATCCTTCAACTATGTTTCATTCATTAGAAAAGGTAACAGTTCTTATGGACAATTCGAAACATGCTGTTAGATTTTCAAAAGAAATTTGATCTTGGTGAGATATAGAGAAAGATTGCAAATCTCTCATCACATGACTATCATGAGTGGAGTGATGTCATGTGTCACATAATTTTAGATTTTCAATTTTTATTTTTGCAATAATTGCAAACTAGATTATTCTACTAAAGAGATATTTTATAACAACCTTAATACTGATTATATTCAAATTGAGTATAACTCTTTCCAGTGAGTAGATTTTTGAAGAGGCATCATGGACCTTTAACAAAGAGATAAATAAAATAATTATATACAATATTTAAATCAAACACAGTAACATACAATATTTAAATCATACACAATATATGTACCACATGAACTTCAAGGCTGGTGGCATTGTCAATCAACATAGCTAGATTTTATAACTTGTGGATTAGCTATCATCTTTATAACATAACTGTTTGATTAATGTAAACTACCTATCTATGGACATGAACCCATAGTTTCAATACAGGTGAGTGACCAGGTAAAATTGCATACTCAATGAATAAAACAATTGTCTCTTGCTGACGCACAAAGCTGTAAATAATAAACAACTGAAAAACATGACAAAACATAGACCACTAAACATAAATTAATGGAATCAATTGGCCAGGTTATAGCCAGAGAATGACTTTAAATGAATATGTGTGTATATGGTGTGGCAGTTACTTATTTATTATTTGAAAAAAGATTTGAAGGTCTATCATTATCAATTTAACACCAGTTGTTTGTTCAAAATCATTACTCAGCATAAACAGTAATTTGTTTAAACCTAGTTTTAAAGGTTGGTTGTTAAAAATGATTACATGACCATTTCAGAAACAGGTTCAGCCCATGAATATATTGTCTAAATCACAATGGAAACTGATTCAATAACATTTGTTTCCATCAGATTATTGTTATGTAAATAATGATCAAAAATGTTATAATACCTTCTTAGGGTTTCACCTTTCAGTGACTTCACAATACATGTATATCTAACAGTTGGCATAGACTTCACAATACATGGATATCTAACAGCTAGTTTTAGACATATTGCACTAGCTTCACAAAGCCATAGTAGTACAACAGAAGATGCATGCAACTGTCAATAGGTCAGCATGCCTGCTGTCAGCCAACTTCCTTTCCTGTGTGAATAACCACCGTTGTAATTGGTACAATAATAAAGGAGATAAACTGGAAACTGTTTCCTGGCATAATCTGGTCCAAAACAACACCATACAGCCATAAAAAAGCCAGCCAGCCCCCATAGTACCTGATAACTTATACACAACTTCCCACAATTAAAATATTTGACTGGTTTGTGCTTCTAAATGAAAATACCTTGACTTCCATGAAGCCAGAGGTTGTAATGGAAAGTTCAACAATCTCATGGCAAGATGTTGCAGCAAAACAAGAGAGCCATGAAAATGTAGCCATGACAACCTGATGGATGTTATGACAACTATGAGGACACATTAGGATGGTAACAAAGCTAAGAGACTCTGATCTGCCAAGAAAAAACTTATAAAAGACAAACAATCCACCATGCAGCACAGCAATTGAGCAAACAAACTTTGAACTGGAACATAATAAAGCCATTGAGTCAAAAGATTTTGTACTAGGATTATTAATCAACATGCAATTAAGCCAAAAGACTTTGAACCAGAACAAAATATATAACAGCAATAAGAGTAAAACGACTTTGGACTAGAACAAAACTGCAGCAATTGAGCAAAAATATTTGGTACCATAAAATCAATACACCAATAACAAAATTGAGCATAGAGATTCCGTACCATAATAATATTACGACAATTAAGCAAAAAGACTTTGGACTTGAACAATATAACAGCAGCAATTAAGCCAAAATAATTTGGATTAGAACAATACAATGGCAATTAAGGTAAAATACTTTAGAATAGAACAATACTACAGCAATTAAGCAAAAACCTTATTGGACTGAAACAACACAACAACTGAGCCTTAATATATTGGAATAGAATAATACAACAGGAATTAAGCCAAATGATTTGGACTAAAACCATATTACTGGAATGAGGCAAAATACAACATTCCAGAACATATAACAGCAAATTAGCTAAAATACTCTGGATTAAAACAATACAACAGCAATTAAGCCAAAATACTCTGGATTAGAACAATACAACAGCAACTTAGCCAAAATAATTTTGACTAGAACAAAACTACAGCAATTAAGCCAAAAAACTTTGGACTGAAACAACAATTGAGCCTTAATATATTGGAATAGAACAATACAACAGGAATTAAGCCAAATGACTTTGGAGTAAAACAATAATACTGAATTGAGGCAAAATACAACATTCAAAAACAATGTAACAGCAATTTAGCTAAAAGGCTTTGTAAACGAACACTACTACAACAAAATTGGTTTTATACCATATCAGTTCATACTAGAACAAAATAACAGCAACTGAGCAAAAAAACATCAGAATGTTATTGCACAAGTAGACTTTAAATAAACACAAAAATACAGATATCAAGCCACAAGACTAATAATACCAACACAATGAGATTGCATAAGAGACTTCGTACATACAAATTAATACAGATAGCGACTAACAAATCCTTGAACCATCACAATAAAATGGCAACTGCTCCAAAAGGCTTTGTAACAACAATAATACAGCAACAAAGTAACAAACCCAAGGACCAGGACAATGAGTGTGCCAAAAGACAGTAACAGAACAACGTGACAGCCATGATACCATAAGACCTTGAATCTCAATAATGAGATAGCCACTAAGCAAAAATATTTTGTAACAAAACATAATGACAACCCTTGAATGAAGACACTTTGAAGAAGACAAATGATACAGAAATTGTGTCAGAAAGGTTTTTACCAGCACAATAAGACAGGAATTGCCCAAAGACTTTGTTTCAGCACAATGATACAAACATTGCTCTAAGATTTGTTTCAGCACAATGATACAAACATTGCTCTAAGATATCTAAACAAGCAGAATGATACAGTCAATGAGAGCCTGAAGACAAAGCAATTTCACAATGAGGTTGCAGTTGCACCATTGGACTATGTACCAACACAATCATACAGCCACTGCACATAACTCATATTGTACCAGGACAGTGAGATTGCCATTGACTTAAACAGCCTCAATGGACAGGATATCATAACAGAAGTACCAAAAATAAAAATACCGCTATTGTGCAATAATGATTACCAGCAATGTGCTTATTTTGTAAGTATTACAGCTGGTATTGTTTGATGTACTGCATATACTATAACAACATCTGACAGTCTAGACAATTATATCTAAATTATCTGCTTCCACTTTCTTATGATCTTATACAATGGCAGTTCCAAAGCTGACCTTTAGCTAAATCAACATGCAGATCTTTTTGGGCGACAGGTAAGTGACAGAGTGTTATACTTGTAATCAAGGGTCACAGGTATGATATCCACCAGGACTACAAATCACCCATGTGCTGCATGTGGCTTGGTGTACCATTTGGTACTTGGTGTACCATAGAAAAATCAACAGTAAATAAAAGATAGGTTGACCGGTTGTTCATTATTTTCATTACTATTTCATTGCCATGGTAAAACATCACTCATTACAGAGGCTGAAATTAGATTTTTTGTTTGTTTATTGGGAATTCAACATGGTTTCAACAGTATGTCTGTCATCACAATATCTAGCTCATTGCATGTGGAGAAAGACAAGAGGGACCTCTGTACATTATTTTAGTCACCAAGAACATCAGGGTAGAACAAAAAACCTACTGCAAGCTAGCTGGAGGGCTTTCTGGCTTAAAGAATCCAAAGTGCCCAGACCAAGATTCAAACCTGCAGGGCTGAGTGGCTGTGAGATTACAGAGAGAAGTCAGATTGGAACATAAACCTGTGAGACCTGGATTTGTAGTAGGTCTGTTGGTCATAGATACTTTGAAATAAAGGTACTTTATATTGCCATTTTAAAAAAAAAAAATTTTGTAAATGTCATAGTGAATTTTACAGTTACCACCAGAATTAAAATAAATGCATATTTTATACAATACTCATACATTTTACTATCATAATAGAAACAAAAAGTGGGTAAGCATTATTGTAAATTCACATATTTTTCACTAGGATTAACGAAGGTATACACTTAAACAATTACTTTGTGCTGTAATTACTAACAGCTGTCAACATACTTGTTACTAGTAAGTCCATCTTATCTTGATCATGACTAAAAAACAAAAGCTGGAATTCCTAAAATGCATTTGGCTTTTCTTACCTTAAAGGTTCTGGGCCACTTTAAAGAATAGAAATTTAATGTAAAAGTATATGTTACATTTACTGGTCTAAATTTATATACATACTGAAGTATCCTACTTTTTATTGGTGTGAAATTCAGTTGTTTGGTCGCTATATTAATAAAACTTTCATTCCTCCTAATTCTATTGTGTTACCCCAAAAACTTATGAGCTAAATCAAATAAAACTTGCACATGCATGAATCAATACTTTATTTTTAAGTATTTCATACTTTCCTCTTCAAAAAAATTTTAAATGCCATTATTCTACTAAAGAGATATTTTATAACAACTGGAAAACAGGTAATGTTCAAATGAACTTACACAAATATCTAGATTTTTGAAGAGGTACTGGACCTTTAAAGGCTTGACTTTCTGACTGATGAACACTGACATTCAACCCAGCAGCTAGTTGGCCTAGTAGCTGACACAAAGCCATTCTTCACTATTTGTCTCTGCTTTTGTAATAAGTGTTAATTTTTCACAAAGAGAAAACAATGAGTAGCAAAGTTGTGAACTAGATGCTACAACCTGTAAGGGGCTGCATCAACCATTACAGTACTGCAAATGAGATGTCAGGGGATTACAACCAGTGTAGATCTGGACCCAAACTTATCAATGTTGCAAGCCAAGAGCCAGACAGTCATAAGTTTGAAAGTAAGGACAAGTGGTAGACATTCACATAATTATCTTTTGTGTAGTATATTTAGCTTAATTGTAATTTAGAAGACACATCAAAATTGTCCAAAGTGGAAATCTAAAAAAAGGTAAGAATACCTGTGAGCATTCAAAATAGGCCACATATATCAGGACCTCTGGTAGTTTGTGCTGCATGTTTAAGGGTTTAATACTGACTGCCAATGAGACTTGAACTTACAGAAATACACTTGGCCTGATTTAGGAGCCATTTCATCTAGGTCAGCATTGTATGCAACTACATTTTACCACAGGAAATCTCCCTAACAATTCAAAATGGAGTGGTTCATAGGGCAAAGATGGAAAAGTTCAAAATAAAACTTAAAAATTAACCCAATGGTTATTGTTTTTCTTGGGCTCACGTTAGGGTCATCACTGGTGACCAAAAACTAGATTAATTGCCATGCCCAGTACTCCAGTAACTCATAAAATATGTACCACATGATACAGCTGACAATGTGAGGGAACATCTGAAATTCTTGTTCATTTAGTCATTACCTAAGTCAAGTGTTAAAATGTTATTTATGTTTCAGGTTACAAAATATCATGAGAAACCAACTATTTCTACATTGTAATGAAAAAAATAAAATAAATGTATATTTTACAGTCTCTGTATCTGCAATGACAGTTTAAAAATAAAACCAGATTAGATTCCCTTCTAGGAATTGCTCAGGTTTTATTGCTCAATTTGATTTGAAAAGTGAATAATTATAAACTACATATTTCAAGATAACAAAATCATAAATTTATTTGAGATTTACGCGCCTTGCTATGAAATCTCCAAGGTCAAATATGAGTGAGCAGGTAGTCAAACAGAGATATGTGCACTTGCTTGTTAGATCATAATTTTATATGTCATTGTCAAACAGATATGTGCACTCACTCTTCAGCTCATATATGTCATTGTCAAACAGATATATGTGCACTCACTCTTCAGCTCATATATGTCATTGTCAATTTTCCAGCTGGATTATTTTTTTAAAAAATCACAGCTCATTGACAAGGTGAGGTAGGACTATGTCTTGGCATCCACATAGCAAGTAAGGCATTGATACTGTAACTGGATTCTCTTGGTTCGTGCACCGGTGACACTTGGCTGGATATTACAACAGAAGAAGAGGACCATGATGGCATTATAACCATTCATCAGAAATTAAGATTTTTTCTATAATCTGACCAAATGAGACCTAGATTTTTTATGCAAAATGATTTCATGTTCAAACTGGACCCAGATTTCAACAAGGCAATCATTTTGATCAAGTCTTATGAAGATTCATTGAACATTTGAAATCTGTATTGCATACACAGTTTTCTTCTATGACTGACCTGGTGACCTAGTTTTTAACCCAAGATGACCTATATTCAAGATACACCTAGATTTCTTCAAGGCACTCATTATTACTAAGATTTATAGAGTTCCTGTGAAAAATACAGTCTCTATTGTGTAAAGAAGATTTATCTGATTTAATGATATGACCTAGTTTTTAACACCAGATGACCAATATTCTAAAAATCCTAGATTTTATCAAGGCAATCATACTGACAAAAGTTTCATGCAAATCCAATGAAAAATGCAGGTTCTATTGTATACACAAGGTTAATGTGGACAAATAATCAGAAAGAAAGCCACCAAGCAATCACATAAGCTCACTTTTGAACACTCTTTGGGAAACATTTAAAATGATTGTGGTGTGATATGGCTGTTGTTCCATGGAGGTTAAACACAAAACAATTTGGTCAACATTACATATGGCTGTGATGTTTTGGCTTTTGCTCTTAAAAGTAAAACAAACCACACACTTTGGACAACATTAAATATGGTTGTAGCATGTTAGCTGTTGTTCTTTAAAGGTAAAACAAGCCACACACTTTGGACAACATTAAATATGGTTGTAGCATGTTGGCTGTTGTTCCTTGAAGGTAAAACAAGCCACACACTTTGGCAAACATTAAATATGGTTGTAGCATGTTGGCTGTTGTTCCTTGAAGGTTAAACAAACCATAAACTTTGGGTACCTTTACATTTGGCTGAAGTGTGGTTGCTGTTGTTCCATGAAGGTAAAACAAACCAAAACACTTTGGCAAACTTTCAATATGGCTGTAGTTTGTTGGCAGTTGTTCCATGGAGGTTAAAAAAAATATCATACTCTTTGGAAAACTTAAAAATTAGTTGAAGTATGTTGGCTGTTGGTCAGTTGAGGTAAAACAAACTACACTCTGGGAAACTTTAAATAAAAGTGTAGTGTATTGGCTGTTGTTCCATGGAGGTAAAACAGACCACACACTTTGGGAACTTTAAATATGGGTAGAGCATTTGGCTGTTGTTCCAGTAAGGTTTAACAAACCAAACTCTTTGGAAAACTTTTAATATGGTTGAAGTGTTTTGACTGTTGATTAATTGAGGTAAAACAAACCATCATAACTCTTTGAAAAATTTAATAAAATTTTAGTGTTTCTGCTGTTGTTACATGGAGGATAAACAAACCATACACTTTTGGAAACTTTAAATATGGTTTGAAGTGTTTTGATTGTTGGTCAATTGAGGTAAATCAAACCATACACTTTGGGGAAACTTTAAATATGATTGTAGTGTGTCAGCTGTTGTTCCCTTGAGGTTAAACAAACCACAGATTATGTGGTGAGGTTTTTTCTCTGGGTAAAGTTCCTGCTGATTATGCAGGACTTATCACCAAAAATGACCTTAACAAATTGAGAGGGAGTCTTATCATCAAGCTGCATTGCTTTCCATCATTCCAAATATCACTTTCATCTCTGAATTTCATCAAAACTCCTTTATTTGCTTGTTAAAGACATATTACTACTTACATTTCTGACACTGCAGACCTAGATCAAGTGGTGTGGCTAAATTGCTCCATCACATCTAGATCTACATTATAGGTAATAATCATGTTGCAATAAGATAAAACCGACATTACCACATTGCCTTAGCTCTTGTAATACAGGTTCTCTCCGCTGATAATGTGCATTTAACCAACACAACAGCCGATTACATACACATGGCCCAGAACAGGAAATTGAGGATATTTTTCTCATGGACACTGAACTATTCAGACAGAGGAATTTCATTCATGTTGATCCGCCAGCTTGTAGGTCACGGGGTGAATGGGTCTCAAGGTCATTCAGTTAAGAGAGGGGCTGTTATCAGCGGTAGAGAGACACATGTGGGTGGCAGCGCTGTTTAAATGTACAAGGGTATGCATTTACATGTAAATATAGAACAGGGGGAGGCAACAAGCTTTCTGTTCTAGAGGTAAAAGCTATTACATTTACGTGTCAAAAAGAGGGTTATTTTACAGTCAAAGGGAGGTAATAGCTGTATTACATGAAGTTATACATGGTAATTGTGAAGTAAACTTTGATTTGATTTAACATAAAATCCTTGCATCCTTCTATGAATGGTTCACTGCAAAGTTTTAAATTAAAGCAGTCAATTTAATATGAAAATAATTACCCTCATCCAAAGTTTGAGATAATCAAATAAGGCAGGTCTTACTGATTGAAGGTTTTAGTACAGATACAGAACAGAGGTCATAATTGGACAATTCCAATAATGCAAACAGTCCAAGTTTTTCAAACTTAAATTTCAAAACTTTTAAATACATACACATATGCAAATATTAAAAAAAATAATGGAAACCTGTCCAAAATTTTAATCAAATATTCAAGTTGTATTCTTTGTCTTCTTACTGTCACAAATGTCTGTTATTGCAATAAATCATGAGTCTATTTTCACACAAAGTCATGTTTTAACTGACCAAACATGTACAAAGTTTCCCACTGATACCCTCCCTTTCTATCCTTTTCCCTATATCTATTCCAAACTTTTAAAAGCCACTGTTTGGCTAACTGTGTAGATCTATACCCAATACCACAGAAAATGTTGCATCCATTCATGGTAAGCACTGTTCATCATATAATGAGTGTGAAATAGGGTTACACACCACCATAACACTGACATAGGTTTTATGACACAATCAGGGAAACTTTCTGAGTGCAAGAGTCATTTACAACAAGATAAAATATCTGAGGAATTGATTCAGGAACTTCATAACTGCTCAAGAAACTTAGTTGCAGGTACTCCATTCATTTAGGCCTGTTAGTGGCCTCCAAATATCGAGCCTCCATTCATTTAGGCCTGTTAGTGGCCTCCAAAGATCATGCATGGGGCAGCAGTCTGACCTTTTTCTTGTCAAACACCCTGAAGCCATGGCATGGGGCATTTACCATGGAAATAATGCATCCAACATGGAAGCATGTTCATTCTAATGAATATTTGTCAATCAATATAAATTATAAGGTATGAATATTCTACCCTCATCTTGCTGTTGGTGACTTAGAGAAACGTAGACCAAGAAAGATAATGTTGTTTGTTGTTGTTTGATTTACATCACTTTCTGCCAGCTAGGGCTAATGAACGTCCCAGAGAGAAGGAAGTGGATACACAGAACTCTTCTATAGAGAACTATGGTTCTTTGACGTGCCCAGTGTCCAAGAAAGATTACATTATCTGGATATGAAACACATCAACACTGTTTTCCACATAAAAACAACTCCAACAAAATATATATATAAATATAATTCTAATGCTAATGAATATTCATACATAAATGTCTTGGTCATTAATATTCAGTAGGTTAAAGGTTAATCTAATAAGACTCTTATCAACTGCCATTATTATCATCAAAGACGGGAGCTTTTAATTTTGATAAACTTCAAATTTTTTTCAGAAAGAAATTATATGCAGGAAATATTGATTCAATAAGATTTTCAAAGAGTTCACTTTCTATTTCCATACATAAAGCTTGAATGGACCAAAATTTATCACAATGAGTATCACAAGTTTTCAAGTGTTTTAGCAACACAGATACCCTTCATCACCTAGAAATATACTCAGCACACCATCATGGTATGAGAAAGGGCCTCTTTACGAATTACATGGCCAATTGGCAGCAAATAGGGGCCAGCCCCTAATGTTAACATACAGTAAGTACAGAGATGATCCCTAGCAACAAATCTTAGGAGTTATGTCCGTGTTCAAACTATTATCTTTATTATCTTACAAGAAAACTGATACCTTTTAAAGTGAAGAGTGGGTATGAATGAAAATTTTCTAGTTGGTTACTCAATGAGCAGTGAACGCGTTTCCCCTTCATGGGGGCTTAGGTTTTATGCCCCCTAGTCCCATAAAAACCTTGTATAAACCGTGGCGTGAACCTCCTCACCGATGTCCACAAACCCATTTAAAAGAGTCCAACCAAAAGTGATAAGGTGAACATTTGAAAGAGTCTAAGAATAAGAGATATATAGACAACATGAACAAAGGAAATGAAATATTTAATTTCCACATAATTTTTTTATTTTGGGTATCCTATATAAAAAATATAAAAAAATATAAAGGTCACTTAAAATCAGCATCAGCTCTTTGCTGTGTTTATTACATCTCCTTTGGACCACCTAGTTAGCTCAAGTGGTAGAGTGTATGCTTCCTGTGCGAAGGCTATTGGTTCGATCTCTGGCCAAGTCAAACCAAAGACTTTAAAAATGGTAGTAATACCTTTACCTCCTTGACACTCAGGATTAAGGGTTAGCATTACAACCGGTTTGTCCGTGTCAGGATAGAGCGACGGACGGGGGTTCAGCCCCAAAATGTATCAGTCTTATATACTTGGCATGTAAAAGAACTAGAATTCTCTACAGAAGGGTTCTTTGTATCCACTTCCCTCCCTCTGGGATGTCCATTAGTCCTAGTTGGCAGAAATTGACGTAAATGATATAAACAAACAAAAAACATCTTTGCTTATTACATCTCATTTGTTTATTATATCTCAGTTCTCTTGCCCCTACCAGATAAACCACGTTATAACTACATATCTTGAACAAAAATACCCGCCCACCTTTGTGTCTGTCAAATTAATGTAATAGCTTTCTGCATGCACACCCTGCTGAAAGATCCTCTTTTTCTATTTCATAAAACCTCAAAACACTGATAATAACAAACTGTTTTCAAGCTGGATATTTATGTTTGAAATGAAATAGAAAATGAAAAAATTACTTTAAATGTCTTACATTTAAAAACATGTAGATCCCATTCATCAGTAAGATAATCAGTTATATGCTAAGATGAAAGATTAAAATCTGATGAAATATATTAGTTTAAAATATTTCATAGAAAAAGAAGGAAGGGTTTATTAATAAGTTTAAATTCATTTAGCAACTCTTACCTCATAAATTATTATCTAATAATTATCTTTTGCTTTGAAACAAAGTCTGAGACCATAACCATAATGAAATAAAGGATTCCCCAAAATGGAGCAACTTAAGCTAGTCAGTCAATTACAACTACTATTTATTTTTCCTACCAATTTATAAGTCTTTGGTCTGACCCGGCAGAGGATCGAACCTGTGGCCTCCCGAAATGGAAGCAGACGCTCTTCAACGTTCATTTGTCCCCAAGACAATTCACCCCAAGTGTAATTTTTTTACAACGACTATACTATATCGTCCCAACTAATAAATAACATATAATGGAAAAATGTCTCCTTTATAAATTAAGAAATGAGAAGATTTTTATGTAAATTAAATGTTTTTTGTTGTTTTTTAATGCAGCATTAACAGTTGTAACCAGAGCCATGCAACTTTTAAATACAAAATTAGTTGAGGTAATAATGTCTTTTTGTTTTAAAAAAATAAATAATTTTCCATATCTTTAAGGACCAAAGAACATTTCACCTTTTCACACAATAGTTTTATTTCATTCCATTTTTTGCTTACCTGAGCCAAAGGCTCGGGGAAGGTATTTTGATGGATTGGGTGGTATGTTGTACTTACACAATTTGTTTATATTTGCTATAATTTCACAGAAAAGATCCTTGGGTGCAGCTCCACCAAATTTTTCAAAGAATAATGATATGTCAAAAAACATGGCCACACGGGGCGGGGCCAGTTTTCTTTTTATAGCTATATGAAAATCTTTGACATTCTCCTCTTAAACTACTGCTTCAATTTCAAATTAATTTCACAGAAATGATCCTTGGATAGACTTTAACCAAAATTGTTTAAAGAATTTGATTCCGTGCAGAACTGTGGCTGCCATGGCAACAGACAGGAAAAACTTCAAAGACCTTCTTCCCAAAGACTAGAAGCCAGATTGGAAAATTATTTTGGCGCAAACTTCTTGCAAACTTGTAATAAGCATGCCACTAGCTAGCATTTTGGTTTAGGTATAGTAGCTAGAGAGGAACTTTTTGTATTAATTGTAGAAATACAGGATACACTTCATTAGCATGTAAGTGTCCCAAATTTGTATGGCTGTTCTGTCTTTAAGTAAGAATATCACTACTTGCAAGCCAAAGTTTTCCCATTATCATTATTATAATAATTTTGATATTTCTATTGCAAATGTTTGTTTGTTTGTTTTTTAGGAATTTAATGTTGCTTTAACAGTATTTCAGTCATATCGCGACGTCCAGCTATTTACAGGTGGAGGAAGACCCCGGGGAAACCCTGCACA
>JAULCC010186554.1:0-21188 GCA_032358795.1 Nuttallia obscurata | reverse complement strand
CAGACCGGGATTCGAACCCACAGCGGTGAGGGGCTGAGAGATTGCAAGTCAATGACTATAACCACTCGGCCATGGAGATGACGAATGGACATTTTATTTTGCATAATTCTTGTTGCAATACATGTGTAGCACCTTAAGTAAGAACCATCTTGTATTCCAGATAATTGGAAACCAGTTGAAAAGTTGCCTACAATAGATCAGGTAGTCAAGAACAAGACTGAAGATGATATAACTGCACCAACAGAACCTGCTGAAACTGTAACAACACCTACAAGTGTAACTGAGTTTGACAAAGATAAACCCCAAAATGTTACTATCAAGACAAACAAAAGAAAAACAACTACTGCCAAATACCCTAACACTTTAACAAGAACAGATGAAAATTCCAACATCCGCAGCATGAATAAGAAAAGCAGTTTGGTAAGAAAAGTATCTGATGACACAGACACAGCCTCTAAACCTATTGTTCAGTGTAAATATTCTGTTAATGACAAATACAGTTCAATTGAATTTAGTGACTCAGATTTCGAAGACGAAATTGAAATTGATGCAAAAGCAGAACAATCTGATTCAGATGATGATCTGCCAAAAATAACTATAAAAAGCAGAGAAAGAACTTTTTCACCAGAACGTTTATCAAAATCTGTTGAAAAGAATAGAACTTTTAATAACAGAGAGGGTGGGTACCTTTCTCCTTCCAAATTTAACAATCCTTTGGCATCAACAGTGCCATCAAATTCTATATCAATTGGTGCTTGTTCAAATTCAAATATATCTGGTGTGAAGATTCCAGTGTCGTCATCAAGTTTTACTTATGTAACAGAACCTTGGGAAACAACACAGGAGAAGAAAATTTATCCACAGTCATCAAGCACTCAGGAATCTTCATCTGCAGTATCTTCATCTTCTGGACATTCATCTGTGTTCCATAAATCTGCTACAGTGTCAGAATTTCCCTCACTTTACAGCAGTGATCCAGTAAATGTTCATAGAAGAAATTCTCAACCACAATCAGGTGCTGTATCAACCAGTACTCCATTAATAAGAAAGGCATCTTCAGTAAACAATTTACCAACTATGATAGTCAGTCAGCCATTACCAACACTCAGTTTTCCTCATCCAAATGTGACAATTATTCAGACATCTCCCAGGTGTAGCTTTGCTCATCCAAATGTGAAAGTAAGTCAGCCATATATGGCACCTAGGTTTGCTCATCCAACTATAACAGCCACTTTAGCTGGGAATGTCACTTCCGTGTTGAAGACAAAACCATCAAGGCTTCCAGCTAGTTCAACTGTACCATCTTCTACATTTAATTCCACATCAACTGTGATAACAGGAGGAGTCAGTACTACACCAGTAAATATCTCAGAGGCACCGCTATTAGGCCAGACCTCAGTAGCACATATTGGAAACATTCCACTGCCTCCCGATACAAAACATGCTCCAGTTTATACAATTCCTACATCTCCCAGGTTTAGGCTTGCTTATCCAAATATGAAAGTTAGTCAGCCATATATGGCACCTAGGTTTGCTCATCCAACCATAACAAACACTTTAGCTGGGAATGTCACATCTGTGTTGAAGAAAAAATCATCAAGACCTCCAGCTAGTTCAACTGTACCATCTACCTCATTGATGAAGTCCTCTGCATCAGATTCCACATCAACTGTGGCAACAGTAGGAGTTGGTGCTGCACCAGTATATACCTCAGAGGCACAATTATTTAGCCAGGTCTCAGTAACAGATATTGGTAACATTCCACTGCCTCCCGATACAAAATATGCTCCAGTTTATACAATTCCTACAGTTTTTAGCAGTGCTACATCTACAATTGGATCTGGTTTATTGTTTAGTTCTTCTGCCAGTACATCAGCTTTGAATGTTCCTAGAACTACCTCCAATTCTGTATTTGATGACAATCCTTTCCCTACCATACAAATTCCATCAACATCTTCCACTGCTGAAAAACCAACTGCTGGTCCCTCTAGTAAGAATGAAGATGACAAGTTCTTCACTTGGAGACAAAATGTTTCAAACTCTCCTTACCAGTCCAGACCAAAGCCTGCATATGACCCAGTTGTTAGTAGAACTATTCCCCCTATTGCCACATCAACTTCAGGATCTTCTTTTCTCCAAGAAGAGGGCCTTGGATCCCATGTGACATTACAAAATACAATACCTCTGAGGCATTCTGGGAATAGGAATGCCACGGTGACAATAGAATCTCGACACAGAATAACATACCAAGGTGAAAATCCAGCAAAATCTACTGTAACAACAGATGACATAGGGCAGGGTGCCACCATGGGATTTGTGGATAAACCTGCCAGAGAAATTAATGTGCCTTCAGAGACAGCAATCTCTGGACCATTCCGAAGGACCGGAAATATTATAGAGTTGACAAGTGACTCTTCAAGCAATGATTCAGTTGATTCGTTAGGGGGTGTCAGTGTAGATGGTGTAGAATGTATAACTGTAATGGATAATTCCCCAATGGATGTTGGTGCTGTGGAGGAGGTAGTGGTGTTAGATAATACACCTATACAAGTACTGGATGACACACCTGTCCACATCATTGATGACCCTTTATTGGATGCTACACAACAAGTTTTGTCCACAAGGTATGGATCATTTTAACTCTATGATTATCCAAGTTTTTTTAGAAAAAAAATTCAGGAAGTTTCTTGATTCTTAACTTAATTTAAAAAAAAGATGCTTGTCAAAAAAACATTCTATAGTCCTGATGTTGTGTTAACTTTATGTCTTTTTTTCTAAGATTGTACATTAAATTGATCTTAGATATTTTATGTTTTGTTTTTGTTAATTTGCTTTATGCCATCCGGTGCTAATGGATTCTGGGCTTAAATATTAATGTCTTTATCAAAGTTAGTTCAACTTGTGATCCTTGGGTCAAAGAAGGCCCCACCCTAGGGGCATTCAAAAAGATTGATATAGTGAAAATCTAGAAATTCTTCTCCTTTAAAAACGTACTGGAGCTTAGATATTTTGTGTACAACTTCATATAAATATACAGGTCTTCTTCCAAGTTTGTTTAAATGGTGACCTTTTGGTCAGAATTTGCTCTATCATGGAGATGTCTTATTTTACAAAGACATAAAGGGAAAACTTTAAAATCTTTTATATCTGAAATCATACAGGCCAGAGTTAACATATTTTGTGTTGTATGAAATACAGTTCCTGAAACAGGATTGTTTGATTGGCAAATTAAGGTTTATTTTGTATATAGAAAATTTCAGGTGAATGATAACAGGAACATCATGGTCCATGGTGAGCTATTGTGACCAGCTTTGTCTGTCACCGGTCCGTCTGTCGTCAGTTCGTAAACATTTGCTACAAACCACATCTCCTTCTTAATGGCTTGGCCAGTTTTGATAAAACTTTACAAAATGTTCCTTTGGTGGTTCTCTTTCAAAGTTGTTCAAAGAATTCGATTCCATGCAGAACTGTGGTTGTCATGGCAACAGAAATGAAAAATTTTAAGATATTCTGTTCCAAAACTAGTAGTAGATTTGAAAATAATTTGAAATAAGTGTTCCTTGGGTGACATCTTTAATCTATTCCTCTGAAAACATAAATGTTAGAGCTAAGATATTAGCACTTTTCTTTTTATATGAGGAAACTCCTCCACAAATTTAATGGCCCAGGAAATTGTCTAAAATGACAAATTTTTAATTTCTAATTTTAATTTTTAAATTTTTTCTTGAACATGCATAGAACAATCTTATAAAATTGCAATGGTTTATAACATCTGAGAGCTGTTTCCCTGGAAACAGTAAAATGCTCTAGTTATTCATGTCCAAAACCTTCTTCAGCCATTTTGTATTTATTTGTCTTTATGTTACTGATGTTGCTACATAATGTTATTTTAGAGGTTTTAATTTTTCTACAAAAAAGTCCAGGTTGTATTTTGAAACAATATAGGCTTTCCTTCAATATCCTATAGGTTTGTGTGGCGTCAGGCGTTCCTAGTAAAAGAATATCTATGAAATTGTTATGGATGTTTTTTGACATGTGGGTTTAAAGCTCATAGTTTTGATGGAAAAGTATGAGGAAGCACTCAGCTTGTTTATTTTGTAACATAATCCCATTTCTTTACAGGGACAGATCACAGAATTCAGTATCAAAGTCAAAGGGACGTCACAGGCCAAGATTTGATGACACAGGTGGTGCTCCCAGACACCAGATTCCAGGACGGCAACTTTATCATGACTTTGGCCAAGGTGATTGGCCTGATTTTCCGCATGAACAAGGTGTTTATGACATGCCAAACATTACAGGACCACATCAACCAGCTAACCCACCCAGTAACACAACTGCTGTAGCAGATGGTGGTGCTAATTCCAACACGGAGACTTCCATGAAAGACGACATAGTAAGTTTAATACCCTGATTTAAACAAAGAACCTAGATAGGGCTAAAACCAGTGCAGTCTACTGATCAATCTCATGAAAAAAACTACCGTAGATTTATTTTGTTAAACAATTTTTGTTATAGTTTTGGACAGAAGACTTAAGGTGACTTGTACAAAATTTCATTTATATCCATAAAGAATGTGAACTAGAATAAATAAAGTTAACTTTTTAAGGATTCAAAATTTGGCCTGCAACCAATATACAAGGTCAGTGAGGGGACCATTATTAAATCTTTCTAGCACACCTGAAAATGGAATTGGTAACTACCTGTCAATCATTTATTTATTTACAAGTGTTATATTTCTGTGTGTTTTTTTTGTGAGTGGCAAGTTTCACTTTTACATTCTACTTTGTTTTCTGTTTCAGCTTGCACTGTTTCCTGATGCAGACCCAGCTCATATAGAAAGTTTGTGTGTGGCTCACGATGGACCTTACGTAATGAATACCATCTGTAATATCCTGCTGGAGACCAACTACCCAAAGAAAGAAGCTAACAAACCAGTGTCTGAAGAGGCCACTGTGTCCTCAACATCAGTAATTTGACCTTTATATTCTTGGAGTTAGCCCTTCTAAAAGGTTAATTCTGGGTAATAAGTCAGGGAAAACTATTTTTCCCAGGGTATAGGGTAAATCATAGTTGTTTAGAGTTGGACAAAAATCGAGGTAAAGTTAGGGTATGAAGTTTTTAGAAAAAAGCTTTTCAAAATGTCTTTTGGAATAAGAAATTGAATTTATCTTTTTTATTTCGATTAGTCGATGCATTGACAATCTCATTGACACTACTCAACATGAAAAATTCTGTGTTTATACATTTGCTATTTCTATATCTGTGTTATATTGGCTTATATATAACAATTAATCAGGTATGAAACAAAGTGTCAAGCATATAGCCAGGGTTTTGGGTAAACTCTTGCGTTCTTCCAAATATTTAAATTGATGACTACCTTCAGGCTTTGAGTATTGAAAAAATGAAATTGAGTCATAATGGCCTTTATCCATATATGACCAAGTTATTTAGTAGATGCTGCTTGCATGGGTAATGCCTTTTGTTCTGTCAATAATTATCATGGAAACCTAAAATGTTTCGTGTTAAGCTATGTAACTCTGTGGCAGTCCTGCACTTAACCCATACACTGCTTTTTTTCTGTGTATTTACAGCAAGTATCTGTGGATTACTTTAAAGACTATAAGTCTGTTACACACTCTTCACTTGGTTCACAGAGGACATACAATAACCAGGCTTTCTCAGCTCTCAGCTTTGACTTTCCCTGGGTAAGATTTTTTCTATAAAAGAAGAAATTAATTGTTTTAGCCAAGTGAGAATTTCTAACATGCTGCATTGCTTTTGTTTTGAACAGTTGGCCTGATTCATTCATTTAAGTATTCTTGTTAGTTATTCATTGATGAAGTTGTAAAAAGTATCACTGTGGTAGTACCTAGAAATTTAGCAAAAGAATCATGTGAAAAGTCCAATGCAATTATTTAGAATGACCTAATGATAGGTCCAGCTCTTCCTTATGATCTATTCAAGACCAGCTTTAATTACTTAAGAATTACTGTTGCATAATAAATAAACATCCCTCTAGGTCAGGAAGCAACAGAATTCATTGCCAGATCTCGGGGGAACTTTATACAGAGATAAGTCTTATAAGCAATGATGTGGTAATGGGCTCACTTTTCTATCCAAAAGTCACTGTTTCCAATCAAACCTGGCGCTTATACACATTTCACCTTGAGTATGAGAATGTTAGTCAGATTTGAGTATGTGCTCAGATTTTTGCAATCCTATTGGCGTGCATCTTACCAATAAGATGCTTGAGTATGTTTTCATACTCAACATCAAATGTTCATAAGCACCAGGTACAAACATTACAACGGTATGGACACTCACCAGCCACTGATGTGTCAAGTGGGAAAGCATTTTTTATTTTTTGGTTAACCCTTAGCCTGCTAAGCGCAACTGTAATATAATATGCAAACATTTTGGATCTAGATCTAGTCTAATCAGGATCCAAGCTGTTTGACACTCGGCCAATTATTTTTCTAAAATGTGGGTATATCTGATGAGTTTTAAAATCCAGACAGACGACAGTTTAAGTTGACGAATTTTTTTCAGTAAGCTAAGGGTTAACTTGATGCCTATAAATAGGGAAAGTATTATTGAAAGAGACATGAAACAAAAAATTAGCAAATCCAACACATATTGATACATTTTGTTGGCAGGTGAAATGATTCAGGGACATATCAAGCCATCTAAATCTGTAGTTATTATCAAACCAGTGATGTAGGTCTAACTTGTGATTGTCATTTCAGATATCTGCTAATGATATTCGTAAAGTGATGAGCTTCTTTAAGAATTGCTATGCACCTTCCTATCAGGAACTGGCCCTGGTATGGAGACAAGCCAAGGAGTTTGCCAAAAAATGTAAGTGACACTTGTATGAACCCTCAAGGATGAGTAAATGTATAGAGGATCTTACATGAGTGTTAATTCAATATCATATTTATGAAACGAGTTGACTAAAAAACATGATTGACACGAGCCTTCGAGAGTGTCATACGATTTTTAGTCGAGTTTCATAAATATGATATTGAATTAACATGAATATAAGATTCTATTTAACACATAAAGAGAAATTTTAAGAAAACTGTACAACTATACACACTAGACAAAACGTCTTTTGTATATGTTTTTGCCGTTTAAAGCAGAATAAAGAACGCGACATCATAACAACCCCCTGCCAAAAATGACGTCAAATGTAACGTCAGCAGATGGAAAGTGTTATTCAATCAAGCGTGTTTATCAACCAGTTTCAAGTTATGTTTATGTAACTAGTTACATATGATATTTATGTCACTGCTTTATGTCACTCCCAGAGGCCAGTTTATGTGATAAATTAAGATACTATATATTATAACTACACCATGGTGGAGGGCTGTAAATAATGTTGTTAGAACTTGTGACCCCATTTCTGCACTTTAATTGGAAATAAAATGTTTCAGCTAACTCCACCATGCTTATACTCCCTGACTATATCTCAAGTTCACATGAAATCAGTGATTTGTAAATTTCTGACCTGATATAGTTAAGGCCTTAATATAGGGATAAGAGGGGCAGGGCAGTGTTGTGGTGGATACAGTGTCCACCTTGCTTTCAGGTTACGGGTTCAAGTCCAAAAGAGGGCCTTTCTCCTGATCTTCATTTGTTGACACCAAGTACTGGTTCTAATCAGGAAACAGACTGGACAATGTTTCTACAAGTCATAGGCTTAGAATATAAGTGAGCTATAATAAATAAGTTTAAACTAATATAGGGGTATCTCCTTAAGACTTTCATTGAAAGTTGGCAGTGCTAAACACATAAAACTGTGTGGTTTGAAAAATTATTTCCAAGAGAACATTAGACCTTTATTTAGTTGACTAAATGACAAATTATGGTATCATGGTCCACCCAGAAACTCAACAACTCAAATTCCTATGAGTGCAGTCATCAGAACTGACCAGACACGTTTTAAGCTTACTTGACGACAAATTGGTCAGAAATGATATATTCTGATCAACCTTCATCCATATGTCATTTTGTCTGTCTATCATTCTTTCTTTGAAAGACTTCTTCTCCTACACCACATGAAGGATTTCACCAAACTTGTTCTGAAATGTCGTAGCTGGCAAATCCTTTACCAAGTTTGTTCAAATGGTGAACTTAGTAATACATAGTAAATGTTTTTAATTCTTCTTATCTGAAATTATTAAAACTACAGCTTAGATATTTATGTGGGGTCTTTTTTTATTCTGATTCTGCACGAAGTTTGTTTTTATTTTACAAAGACTTGCATAGTGTTTGCAAGATTGTTCAAATGTTGATCCTGCATAACATTTTTCATTTTGTAAAGGGAAATTTCAGGTGAACAATTTCAAGACCAGGGTGGTCTCTTTTTTTTTTGAAAAAAGGAATGAGACAAAACCTGTGATCTCAGTGGTTTCATAAGATTTATAACAATATTTTTCCATTTTTTTACTTCTTTTTCACAAACAACATTTTATAGGCCAGTTTTCAAAAAATCTATAGGAAGCGTCCATTCCATTAAAAGTAATTGACTGGCTTAGGTACATTGTGTTTTTGGTACCAAAATCTAACTGTAGCTATTTGTCATTTCAGTGCTTAACACACCAGATGCAGTGCCCAGATACAGTGGGCTCATGTTTACAGCTGAAGTAGAAACAGGTAACCAATCATATTTAAACTTTTAAGAAACCAGCTGTAGTGTTACCCAGCATATTTATTATTCTTGACTGAGATGTTTTGCTTCTTCACAAAATATCTTATACTAATTAATCTTGAATTCCTTTATTTTAATTTCAAGCCTATAAGCTCTCAGTACAGGCAATTATATTTAACTCTCACACAGTTGAAACCAATATCACATGTGTCAGATGAATGGCCAGAGCAAACAAAAAACTGAAACAGACAAAACTTTATGTTAACAGTTGTTAACATTTTGGAGACAGCAAAAACTTGATAAATAGAGGATCTTACATGATATTGAATTAACACGAATATAAGATTCTATTTATCACATAAAGAGAAATTTTAATAAAGTTGTTCTACTACAAACACTAGACAAAACGTCTCCTGTATATGGTTTTGCCGTTAAAAGCGGGATTAAGAACTTGATGTCATAACAACGCCCTGCCGAAAATGACGTCAAACACAATGTCAGCAGATGGTACCTTGTTATTCAATTGAGCATGTTTATCAACTGGTTTCAAGTTATGTTTATGTAACTAGTTACATATGGTATTTATGTCACTGCTTTATGTCACTTCCAGAAATCAGTTTATGTGATAAATATTTTTTCAGTGTCCCAAAAATTAGGAATGTATGATTAATAGAAATGTTCAGCCTTCTTGAGCAAAGTAAGATGAAAAAAACAAAATATGTGAAGAAAATCACTAGGTAATAATCCATTTAAGTATGCATTTTAACAGTCAATCCTGTTTTGATATAGCTGTCTTGTGCTTAAGAAAAGAAAAAAGCTGTTCCAGATCCTTTATACTGGATGGAGTGATTTCATTTGTTTGATAAGAAGGTTTACCAGAAAATAGATTAAGTTTGATTAATGTTTTGATGAGTAGACTTTGCTGAGCTAGTTTTATTTCTGTTTATAGAAAATGAAAAAAAGACGATGCAGATTCGCTTACTAAAAAACCGCCGTCCTTTACTAAAGACCCCTGTGCAGATTATGCCAGAGCTACAGAAGGAAATGGACTTTGTGAAATTGAAACTGGCAGAGTTGGCTAAGGTAAAAAGGGACTTCACTATAAACTTTGAGGTCAGATAATTGATATCTTAAATTTTGAATATTTTGGAGACTGTTAAATACTTACATTACATGTACATATTACTGTTTGCAGCATTTTTTACAAAAATTGTCAATATGGGTTATACACAAGTTGTCAATATGGGTAATACACAAGTTGTCAATATGGGTAATACACAAGTTGTCAATATGGATAATACACAAGTTGTCAATATGGGTAATACACAAGTTGTCAATATGGGTTATGCACAAGTTGTCAATATGGGTAATACACAAGTTGTCAATATGGGTAATACACAAGTTGTCAATATGGGTAATACACAAGACATGGATTTATTCACAAGTTGTCAGTATTGATATTGTTCAAATTGTCAATATGGGTAATACACAAGTTGTCAACATTGTATGCTTGACATACCCTTTTATGAAGGAAAGATTAAAAGTTGTTACTTTTCTTCATGTTTGTATCACACAGGAGGCTGATTTTGAAGTTGCCATGCAGCTGAATGAGCAGGAGTATGAAGAAGAGGGTCAGTGTATTGAATGTGGCTGTTGCTATGGTGAATTTCCTTTTGAGGGAATGGTCCAGTGTTATGAAGGTCACCTGTTTTGCAAGAATTGTCTGAAACAGTATGCCCAGGAGTCTGTGTTTGGGCAAGGAAAGGTTAGTGTCAATGAAAAACTTTGCTTACCATGAAATATATAAACAATTATTTTGCTCTACAGAAATGTTCCAGTTGTTGAAGGGAGGTTGTGGACCAGGAAGGTCTGTTACAGCGCAGGATCACTGTAGATGTTAAGTCAGACTTAGAAAACAGTTCAAACTACAGCTGTAATTTGTCAGTTACAAGTTGACTATGTTCATCTGCATGTTTAAATATCTTTGTTTTATGTTAATATCTAGGTTAATCTCTAGGAAACAAAGAAGGTAGATAACACAGGTAATCGAGTCTATAAAGCAAAAGCAACTGTTGATGGACTTTTGATGTTAATGAAGATGCTCATTTAGTTACAGCACTTGTTTATTGATAGCTTCTAATTTCTAAGTTAAATATTCCATGTGGCAAATGTTACTGTGACCTTCTAATTTCTAAGTTAAATATTCCATGTGGCAAATGTTACTGTGACCATTATTAACAGGAAGTGAAATATTTATCTATGATAATTTTATAAAAAAAATAATGTATGAATTTACAAAATTTTAGATACTTTTTAATTAAGATGTGATGGTATATATTTTCCAGGCTGATCTCCAGTGTATGACAGATATGTGTGACTCAAGTTTCCCAAAAAGTAAGTCATCTTTTTTATCATACTTCATAGTTCTCCAGGTGTTGTTTGACAAAAATGTTTATGCTGCCAACAAGCAAACAAACTAACAAAAAACAAAAAAAAAGATTTGAGGAAAATACAGTAATAATAGGCTTATGTATACAAGACTATGTTTTTGTATTTTAAACAAGCTGCAATTTTATATTTCAGTACTTATAATCAGTATCAAGAACTTATAGAATGGTACAGTTGATTTTTTGTAGCCGCTTGTTTACATTTTTTCCATTCATTCACAGTTTTGTCCTTTCATTTTAATTAACATGTAGGATGTGACAATCTAGTTGAATTTTATTTTCATACTGATCATAAGGTGTGGCACAGATGAATTTCAGGTGTGAAGTAAAACTCAATAGGAAGCATAGGAAGTTGTGTGTAGGTACATGATTTTACCAACAGATTGTGTATATTTCATAAGGTCAATTAGAGAAGGCGCTGTCGCAGGAAGTTCTTGCCAAGTATGAAGACAGAATCCAGGAAGAAAGTCTGAACTTGGCAGATCTGGGGGATTTGGTCAGGTGAGGCATATTATGTAGTTAGTCATTCTAAGAATGTAACAGTGGGTAGGGAGAATGATTTAATAGGGTAAATGATTGTGCTTCTTTTTATGATACAATAAAAAGGGTGTAGCAATGTTACCTGTAAGAGATATTGTTTGGGAGTTTTATTGGTTGAGAGCCATTGTGTACCAGTTCACTATGTTTGATAAGTAGTGTACGCAATCTGGCTGGTCACATAGTCATCTGACCTGGTGTTCTCGTGGTAACACGCTTGACTGTCAATCCAGAGGTCAGAGGTTCAAATCCAGTCACATAAGCAAAGTGAAAAATTTTGAAAACAGTGCAATGAGCAGAAATACATTTTCAGGTGTTAAAATTACTACAACTTTTGTTGTGCAAGCTTTTTCCATCTTATATGTCACCTTTCTGTCACAGATGCCTGCTTCTTCGTAAAAAAGATTTTCACTGGGAATATTCAGACTTCTTAAAGAATTTTATGAAAAATCTTAAATTGAGTACTGGTATGGTATGAATTAATGTAATTTTGTACTTCAGTGTTTCAGTTGTTGTGTCAGTTTAACACAATGTTTCCACTTCTTAACAGGTGTCCTCATTGTGAGTTTGCAGCCTTGATGGATCCTGGAGACAAAGTTTTCACCTGTCAGAATGAAAAATGTTTAAAGGTTAGTTCTAAAGTGAAGATCCATAATGTCAGTTAGACTGATATCACTGACCAGTCAGTATAAGGTTATTTGTGGGGGGGGGATTGGTCAATATTCCTTAGAATTATTTCCCTTGTTTTATAAATTGAAATTGTTCATCCTCAGCCATTTCTCAGTAACTTGCTGGTAAAATTTCATGAAATTTGACATAAATATGAAGCAATATACTGCAATGGTGCCCATCAATTTGTTCATTTATTAGTCAATTTATTAGTCAATTGTACATTTACCATAAAGACCTTCAATCACAAACAACTCATCAATCACAAACATGTCATCATTGGCAGGGGATATCTTTTCAATGAAAATGCTTTTTTAAAACATGTTTCCCGACAAATAAAACTTTACTTAACACATGCTACCCCACAAATTAACCTTTATTTTCCCACAAATTGACCTCAACATGTTACCCCACAAATAAACCTTTATTTTCCCACAAATAAACCTCAACATGTTATCCCACTAGCAAACCTTTATTTTCCCACAAATAAACCTCAACACTACAAACACATGTCAAGAACTTGTAGTAAAACAGGTATAGGACTAGGATAGGCAGAGTTTGGGATCCATCCATCAGAAGTTTGGTGAATTATTTCAGATAAGTATCATGAAATCTATAGTGACTGTAAGCAGTACCAACATATCCATGTTTATAATTCCATCTTTGAAAGGCTTGGATTTGTGAACTGTGAAGACAGTGATCAGCTGTTTCCTGTGGAGTCAAAACTGTCAGAACCTGCACTGTTTGGTATCGATTTAAAAGTGATAGCAATAAAAATTTCCAAAAAGATGCAGATAGACAGAAATAAAAACAAACTGTTTTAGTGAACATTTTAAATTCAACACACAAAGTGTTGGTGACATCAAGGTAATGCAACTATTTGGGCAGTTTAGACCATATGCAGTATAATGTCATGTTTTAAAAGTGAAACAGTTGTTTTGTACACATGATAGTCACAGTTTTTATTTTTATGTTTTATCTAAATGATTCCAGGAAACCTGTAGATACTGTAAAGAAGAATGGAAGGAACACTTTGGTAAAAAATGTGAAGAGATTGAAAAAAAGGACGAGACGAAGATCAGACTACAGTAGTAAGTTGTTTTTAACAATCCAATATTCAATGTGAATATGCTACATATTTGTTCTTTGAAGATAAGAAGATGTAATAAGATATGTTTATATACGAAGTGCAGTCACCTTCCAGCAATTAGGATGGTCTGACAGTTAAGATTGATGTATGTTAGATAATTGGGGTAGGGGAATGGCAGCACAAGAGAGAGAGATTGGTTTCAGATTTGTATAGATTGTTAATTGTTATTCTGGTAGATGTTGCATGTTTGTAAGATTTAAGGGTGCAGTGGTTTTAATGGATACGGTTTCCACCTTGCACTCAGGAGGTTGTTGGTACCAGCTTTTCTCCTGACCTTCATTTAAAACCAAGTACGGGTCTACCTAGGAAATGGACTGGAAAGTATATGTACAAGCCAAAGGCTTTCAACATAAGCTTTCATAGATAAGTTTAATCAGTGTGTACCTAATGGTGAAAGCCATGAAGTTCTAAAAGTTAACCGCCCGGTTAGCTCAAGTGGTAGAGCGTCTGCTTTCGGTGCGGGAGGTCGCGGGTTTGATCCCCGGCCGGGTCATACCAAAGACTTAAAAAAATGATAATAATGGTTCCCCTCCTTGGCAGAAAGTGACGTTAAACAAACAAAAACAAAATCTAAGAGTTAAAGAGAACACAGATAACATACTGCTTGTATCAAACTTTGTTTCTACTGAGACAACTATTATGTTTATACATATAGTGAGGAGAAGATGACCCAGGCCAAAGTTAGGACCTGTCATAGATGTAAGGCCCAGTTCACCAAGGAAGATGGGTGTAATAAGATGACCTGTCGCTGTGGTGGCAAAATGTGCTATATCTGCAGGCAGCCAAATGTGAGTTACATTTATTTTTTAAAGGGGAAATCTCTTCTCCAACTTCTTTACTAAACATTTGATATGGGTTCCTCTGTCTGTTATATGAACCTAGTGAGGAAAAAGAGACTTGGATGCATATTGATTGATCTTAGATGTTGTTGTGTGTTGTTGTTTGTTTTTGATATTTTTTGTTTTGTTTTGTTGTTGTTGTTTTGTGTTGTTGTTTTTACGGGAAGGGGGGTGGGGTCATCAGTTCTAACTATCAGTTACTCATGCATTTACGATAGTGTCTGAACTGGTAACATCTTTTAATTGCAGGTTTGGTATACTTTAGTGATAAAATGTTATAAACATTCTGTAATTCAGTAAGAATCTTAAGAAGTTCTTTATATTTAATCAAAAAAAATTTAAACAAAATAAACTGTACAGCCTGAAGAACTTTTCCCAAAGAAATTCCTCCAAATTTTGCTAGTGTTTTGCTGAAATCAGCTGAATGATTCTTGCTGAAATTAATAAATTTGATGTTTTTATGGTTTGTGTGAATTTTTATAATGCTAGGTTTATATTTCTACAATTTTTGTCTTTTTGAACTCTCCATTCACACGACACTAATATAATCATCAGTTCATGCTTTGAATACATTTCACCACACAAGTTTAGGCATATCTAGTCTCTATTTTAATGCTTGTATTGTTATAGATTGACTACAACCATTTCTGTCGCCATGTCAGAGACCCAGGTAAAAATTGTTCTTCATGTACTGCCTGCAGTTTGTGGACCAACCCAGAGGTAAATATATGGCATATAATACTGCATCAGGTTTTGTGGGTTAAACATATGAGTAATAATACTGACTTCAGCATCTTAGGAAATTTAGCCTGTTATAGATAATTATGCTTTCTTTATTGCAAATACAATTTTTAAGATTTTGAAACCTTGCATAAATATTAAGCTCAACTTTCTACAGTTTTGCATTGTGATATTTGCCTAGTGCATTGTGATATTTGCCTAGTGCACTGTGGTATATTTCCCCGCTTTTCACTCCTGATATAAGGATGTCTTTAACCTTAATGGTTTCATTTTCAGCAGATTTTACCAGCATTTCATGAATTTTCTTAAATAGAATTAGAAGAAAATGTCTAATTTGTAAGGCCCTTATTCAGAATGCTTGAGAGTAAAATTCCCTATGAACTTCAGTGTTCCATCTATGTATTATTTTGACCAATATATGCTTATAGATATAACAGAATACCAGGCTTCCAAAATTAATTTTGCGATTTTTTCTTTAGCAGTTTGAACTGTCACATTTAAACTATGATAAGTTGATATACAAAATAAACATAAAGCATAGGTCTTGGATGTAACAGCAAAATTTAATAAAGAAAATGTCTGCTGAATATAAATCATACATTAGAACAAATCTGTCCGTTCAGGCACTGGTTGTTGTTTTTAATACACTTGTATATGGAAGAATTCTTTTTATCAAATAAACTGGCCTCTGGGATGTGATATAAAGCAGTGACATAAATATCACAGAACTTGAAACCGGTTGATAAACGCGCTCAATTGAATAACAAGGTACCATCTGCTGACGTTATGTACGACGTCATTTTTGGCAGGGCGTTGTGATGATGTCGCGTTATTAATCCCGCTTTTAACGGCAAAAACATGTATAGGAGACATTTTGTCTAGTGTGTATAGTGTGTCTTTATGTGATAAATAGAATCTTATATACATGTTAATTCAATATCATATTTATGAAACTCGTTGACTAAAAACATATGACACTCGGCAAGGCTTGTGTCATAATGTTTTAAGTCAACTCGTTTCATAAATATGATATTGAATTAACACTCATGTAAGATCCTCTATTAATGACTAAAACTAAAAAGTTTTTCAAATCTCTTAGTAAATTGTATACCGGGTAGTAGCCTTTCAATGCCTTTTAATGTACAAAAAATGACAATGCTTATCATATATATTTCTATTGATCATGCTTAAAGCTGTTTTCATCACAAATGTAATGCCAAGATGCATTTGTAACCCTGATAACAGATGACTTGACATGTAATGAAATCATAAGATTGGGAAAAGTTTCAAGATGTAATGTTGGATTGTTATGTTCCTTGCAAACATTGACCACATAAAAAACATTTGACATAGATCTATGATGTGAATAAATGCTACATAAAAAACATTTGACATAGATCTGTGATGTAAAGAAATGCTACATAAAAAACATTTGACATAGATCTATGATGTAAATAAATGCTACATAAAAAACATTTGACATAGATCTATGATGTAAATAAAAGATACATAAAAAACATTTGACATAGATCTATGATGTAAATAAATGCTACATAAAAAACATTTGACATAGATCTCTGATGTGATTAAATGCTACATAAAAAACATTTGACATAGATTTATGATGTGAATAAATGCTACATAAAAAACATTTGACATTGATCTATGATGTTAATAAATTTCATTTTACAAGTTTATAACGTGTTGATGGTTTAAAGTAAGGGAATATTTAGTGATCTAGCAGACATTGATATATCAGTCAATTTATGTTCAGGCCTAAACTAAACTGCACTCAACATAAGATGTTACTTCCATTTTGCCTGCTTCCTTTAAATGACAGAATTACCCAGTAACTAGGATGTTATAGGATATCTTGATTTTTCAGGAAGATGATAATCGTGCAGTGAAAGAAATACAGAAAGAGGCTGAAGAAACAAGAAAGCAAAAAGGTATGTTAAAGAAAACAATGACTGCAAAGTTGCATTTCTTTTTTCACTCAAAACTTTGTAAAGGCTAAGTATATAACTAAACCATTAAATTTCTCCAGATTCCAAGCATATAGGTTGGTACAAAGAAATTATTAGCTAAGGGTCCAATACTGGTCTACATGTTGTCAGACTTTGACATTTTTTACCAATTTCAAATTCAAAATTAAAGGTCTGTTATTTTAAAGCTAGACCTGAGAAAGGGGAAAAAAAGGGTGGGGGGGGGGGGGGTTAAATGGAATTAATTGACATTTCTTGATGTTTTTCAGGTTTCACAGAAGACAGGTTAATTGGAGCACCTGATGTTCCACCAGCAAAGAAAGCCAGAATAGGATAATCTGAATCTAGGATAGGATGTCCACATTTGGTTAGCCTAAAACTGTTTCAGCCTTTGTTTGGCCACAAAGAAAGCCAGACTATGGGATAGCCTGAGTTTGACTCACAAAGAAAGCCAGAATATGGGATAGCCTGAGTTTGACTTCCAAAGAAAGCCAGACTATGGGATAGCCTGAGTTTGACTTACAAAGAAAGCCAGACTATGGGATAGCCTGAGTTTGACTTACAAAGAAATCCAGAATATGGGATAGTCTGAATTTGACTTAGAAAGAAAGCCAGACTATGGGATAGTCTGAAATTGACTTAGAAAGAAAGCCAGACTATGGGATAGCCTGAGTTTGACTTACAAAGAAAGCCTGGCTGAGATTGACTGAGTCTGACTTAGTTAAAGATATTTGACATACTGAGTCTGATTTGTCTACTATCAAAACCAGAATGAAAAACATGCATTTATTAATCAAGAATATACTGCTTATATTGTTCAGCTTCTGCATATCAAAAAAGACTTTGGAGAGGAACCATACTTGCTGGAGAATATACCTGGACAGATGTCATATATGAAATTGAATGTATAATGGTAACTAATGTCAAAGCTGCATTTGAAAGTGTGTTTTTTAACATAACTGGGCACGGAACAGTGTCCTTATTTAAAATGCCTGTTTTAAATGAAGGATTTAAGCCAAAGTATACTCAGTGAAAAGCTTACATTTTAACACAGTTCCAGGTCTAGTTTTAGATATACAGGTATGAATCATATCTGTTTTCCTAACCTTTGTCATTTTTTGCTAACCATATAAATCCAAATCCATAGGGAAAGATTTTAGAAATAAAGCTAACCCAGTGGGGTGATGTTTAGAAGACATATGTGAGCTAAGTCCTACACTCAAACCATGGATAGTACCCAATATATGGATCCAATATGCGAAATGATCTGTTGTCTGTTGCTTTGGCATCAAACCTAACTTAAAATATTTCATAAATTCTGTAAGAGATGTTCATGATAAAGTGATGACTGCATCAAACAGGTCTTTATCATACTTTTAGGTCTGCTTGTTCAGATTTGTTGAATTGATGATTTGTAAGGCAAAGCATACATATTTCAATTTCTAATGTACAATTTCAATCCAAATTGACTAAGAGTTACAACAGCAATGTTTGAAATTGCAACATTTTTATGCTATAGTTAACAACATTCTACTGGTTCAGCAACTGCCCTATCAAATGTTCTTATTGAAGAATATACTGTTTCTTCTGAAGTAGTTTTTGCCACTATAAAAATTATATGTAGGAAATTTTGTGATTCATTTGAAGTTAACTGCATTGGATATGATTGTTTTAACTTAATTTTGTGCCAAGTTTCAAATTCATATTAGTAATCAGTTTAAACTTGTTCTTCCTACTGTGCTTTATGCAAAGTTTAAAATGTTTGCTGTGACGAGATTGTGTTCATCATTTGATATGGTTGTTGCACTTGCACTTTGCGCTGCTACCTGTTGAAATGGTTCTGCAACATGGTTTAATACTGAGTTTAAAATGTTTGTTGCAACATTATTTTATGCTAAGTTTTGCAACAGTATTTGTGCAATGTAGTATAGTTAAACTTTGTTTGGGTTTTTTGTTATAAAAAGTTATGTATATATTCATTTGTTTTTAGTTAGTAGTTTATGATATTTCAGTGTATTAGATTCAACACCTCTTTAAACCATAGATTTAGGAAATAGGACAATTGTTATCTTGTTAGCTCACCTGACCATAAAGTAGTCAAGGGTACAATTTTGTTATCAGCCTTTCTCCATCTGTACTTCCGTGTGTCAATTTTTTTTGTTGTTGAATAATTTCTTCTCCTGAACCACTGACTTGGTCTGAAACATCATAGTATCAACTCTTTCCAATTTTGTTCAAAAGGTTCCACTCCAATGCACAACAAGGCCGCCACAGCTAAAAAGATTTCTTTTTTATATCTTCTAATCAGAAACAAGAAAAGCTAGACCTTAGATATTACCCATGCACCATCATATAGAGATCCTGTATCAAGTTTGTTCAAATGGTGACCCTGGGGTCAAATTTGGCCAAACCCTTAAAGGGGGGTGGGGGGATCTTATTTTACAAAGACTTTAATGGTGAAAAATCTTCTCCTCTGAATCCATACAGACAACAGCTTAAATATTTTGTGTGTAACATCAAGATCCTTTACCAAGTTTGTTCAACTGTTAACACTTTGGTCAAAGTACATGCTAGAGCTAAGATATTTTGTGTGTTATCATGTATAGGTTCTCTACCAAATCTGTTTAAATGTTGACCTCAGTGTCATTTTTTCCCTCAGGGGTTTCTTGTTTTATGTAGACTGTTATAGAACAAATTAAATCATCACCATATATGAAACCATACAGAGTATGGCTTAGATATTATATATGTTACATCAAATACAGGAGGGGACCTCTGTGGCCAAGTGGTTATAGTGGTTGACTTGCAATCTCTCAGCCCCTCGCCTCTTTGGTTCGAATCTTGGGCACCTCGGATTTTTCAAGTGAGGAAGCCATCCAGCTGGCTTGCAGTCGGTCAGTGTTTCTCCCCGGGTGCACTCTGTGCCTGAAATAGTGTACAGAGGTCTTCTGAGGTCTTCCTCCAACTGTAATTAGCTGGACGTTGCGATATCACTGAAATACTGTTGAAGTGACATTAAATTCCAAATAAACAAATCAAATACAGGACTTCAATCAATATTGTTGAAATGGCAACCTTAGGGGTTACTTTTTTATTTTATGGATTTCAGGTGAGGGATTAAAGGACCATCATTGTCCATTGTTTTCTGATTTTAGTTACCCCATCAAAAATATTTGTGTTATTAATATCCCATGAATTCTGTTTGTTTGAAAGTGTATGACGGTTGAACCATGCAATTTATTGAATATGTATCAAGCTTAAGGCTGAATGTTGAAAAGACAAATTTTATGTAGTAAAGAAGAAATAACATGATTTTCTGTCCCATAGAAGTCTATAGTTTACCAACAAGGAAGGATAACTTCTTCTAGTGGAGGATTGGTTTAAATGTAAAACATTTTTTGCTTCCCTTTGCATAGACAATCATAAAAATGATTCTTGGAGAGAAATAAGTCAGCCTCAGGCAGACAGCCAGACTAATAATAACAGTTGTTTTGAAGTTTTGTATGCAGTTGTTTTCGTGTTTGTAGGTATGGTGGATGTAGATAGATCATGTGTGTATATGCCATGTAGAAATGTTCCTGCAATTTTCAACGCTCTTTAACTATTCTGGATAAAAAAGTTCAATATCAATTTGTGATTTTTTTTGCTTTTGGAATTTTACGTCTCTTGGACAGTATATCAGTCATATCGCAATGTCTAGTTATAAACTAGAAGTGTCAAGAACAACGTTTAAGTACGAAATGATTATTTTATAGAGAGAATTTGGTTTATTGTAAAATTATTTTCTAACTTTCATTCTTATAAATTATAAGTTTTACAATTATAATAAAAGGCAGAAGGAAACAAAGTAGTGTAGATTTGATTTAATTTAATCTATTAAATCTTTTTGATTTCACTACCAGAAACTTGTACCATGTCACAGTGTAGTTATAAGATTTTCTATAACTTAGAAATTTCTACTACTCACAAGAAAGCATTAAGGAGTATTTCATATTTTTTCCTTTAAGACATTCATAAATAGTTTTTGAAAACAAAAATATCAAAGAAAACGACACATAAGAGAAACAATATTATTTTCTTATGAAGTTTTCCTGTTTTTTCCCTGTTTGACCAATGGCACAGCCCATTCTTGGGTGGGGGTGGGGGGGGGGGGGGGGGGGGGGG
>JAULCC010186443.1:0-13053 GCA_032358795.1 Nuttallia obscurata | reverse complement strand
ATATCAACTTCTCTTGGCTACAAATACAAGAACAACAACTGATATCAACTTATCTTGTCTACAAATACAAGAACAACGACTGATATCAACTTCTCTTGTCTTCATATTATACAAGAACAATGACTGATATCAACTTCTCTTGTCTACAAATACAAGAACAACAACTGATATCAACTTCTCCTGTCTACATACACAAGAACAAAAATTGATATCAACTTATCTTTTCTATATACAGTGAAGGCAAGTAGTAATAACAATTTCAGAAAATTAAATTTCTACAGTAATGATTATGAGTATTATGCCTTTCTTTACAGCCAGGCATGTAGTGTAGAAGTTATACGGCTCTCCTTTAAACACTGAGGTCACTGGTTTGTAACCCTTACAGGACATGTGCAGCCTCCAAGGTGAATGGTTTTCATCATCAGGATGGTATGGTCTATGGTCTGCCATGCAGTGGTCAACAAGGAAGTAAAATGTTGGTTACTTACAAAAGAGCTGGTATATACGTTGTGAATAATATAGACCAGAAGTATATTTAGGTAAATTGCCATTCTTGATTTAAATAAAACATTTCTTGAAACAAATGTGTTAAATTAAAAACAAACAAAACCAGAAAGATGTTTCTATGAACACATAAATCACCTGACTTTAATTTTTTCCATTTATATAGTACAATTTCCTAAAACTACTGACATTACAACAAAATTATATTTCCATGAAGGTTCGATAAAAAAAAAAAACTATCGAGATGTGGCAGTTTTGGGCTAACACTTAAATTTCTTTATAACAACAGCTTAATAAATAGATGGACAGACTAATGGACAAAGAAATCTCTGTAAGTAACTTTTAAAATGACTGAGGAAACATATGACCACAGGCATACTTATATCATATAATCACCGCCCCCACCAATAATGGGTCCGGAAATTACAACTCAGACACTGTAAGTGACCCTCAATTACTGGAGGAAGCAGTACATTATGGTCCCTGGAAATAACATATCACACACTTCCTAAAGTGACTATTTCAATGTTTCTACTTCCTAACAATGAATGATTATGATATGACAAGCCTGTGAATACCCCCTTCCCTGCCCCCTGCCAAACCACACACACCTCCTTTCTTCTTTTGTAGTTTGGGAAATTTAATAAAATGTTTGACTTATCCCCCTTCACTGCAGGAGCAATACCATGCATGCGCAATATTTCATCTGCCTCATTTTTTAACTTCACAGATTCACTAAATTTTTGGCAAAACCATTGGCTGAGTGTCAAAAAGCTTGAATCCGGATGAGATGCCAAGTTACTTGGGGTTTCATCCGGATCCAAGCTGTTTGGATATGACTTAAAACTCAGGGTAAGGCAGTGCAGGGGTTAACGAGCAAACAAGGTTAATTTGGCCAATCTAAGGGCCATGATTCTAATGTGCCTTGGACAATTTAATTTGGCTGGTAATTGAACTTGGCCAGAGAATATGCCCTCACACATGTTTACCAAGTTTGGTGAAGATCAGATGAATACTGTTAGTGGACAATGTGTGGACACTACTTGCAAACCCATCCCCTCTCCCACTGATCATGACTTGGAATATGACTGCTGAACTGATGTACTTTGACTCTGACTCTGCCAAATGGCCCCTGATACAGACAATTAACAAGAATGCTGTGTTCAATAAATGCTTATGCCCCCGATGGCATCCTTGACATTTTATTTTTGATCTTTTCAAAGTCCAAATTAGGTCAAGGTCAAATGGACGTTGGGTGTTATATGTGGATGGGAATGGTCCAAGGCAACAACCATTTAACAATTTAAAACATTCATGTAAGCGGTGTTGATGCTAGACAAAATGGTAAATTCTGGTTAACCTTGTACGCACGGAAAGACAGGATGATTACTGGCATTTCGGATTTTCAAGTGAGGAAGCTTTCCAGCTGGCTTGCGGTGGGTCAGTGGTTCTACCCAGGTGCACTCTGTGCCTGAAATAGTGTACAGAGGCCCCCCCTCACGGGGTCTTCCTCCACCAGTAATGAGCTGGACGTCGTGATATGACTGAAATACTGTTAAAGCGATGTTGAATTCCAAATAAACAAAACAAACAAAGGGGCATAACAGGGGCATAAAAATATGCAAACTCTTAGTTATGTGTGTAACAGTTAAAAAGTAACAGATCATAACAAGGATAGAGACAGCAGAATAAATGAAGTCCATCGGAGCATATTGATAAACCATCTATTGTCTGAAGTCTATGGGAATCATTAATCATATTGTCACTTGGAAAACAATTTATTCACCCCAGAGACTAACACTTTAGTCATATATTGTTTGCTAAAAGAAAAATATCATTAACACACAGCATTGACCCAAATTTCATAAATGGACTTTTGGAGGTAAAAGAAATGAAGCACTACAATTATATGGCATGGCTATCACCATGTTTGGCTCATAATAAAGCCATCATTGTTTAGAGGAAAAACTAGTATACAAATTGAAATCGTTCACTGATATATTAAAGCTATATGTAGATTTTGATCAAAACATTGTCATATATGTCTTGTCTTTCAACTTCTTTCATTTCCTTACTCCCTATGTACAGTGATTTAAGGTTAGTGACCACCTCAGCATATTTGTATAAAATTAAAGTTTCATACATATTTGAGAACTTTATCCAACTTTCAGGCTATATTTTAATAGCTTTAGTTTCTACTGTAACCATGTGTATTCATACCTCTATTTTAATTACTCATTTATTTTTATTGCCATTGTACCATGTGTTTTGTATATTTGTTAGGATGGGCTTTAATATATTGAAATAATTTGTGCCCAATCCAATTGTAATTTTGACAATAAAATATCTGTAAACTATTGCTGAATAATTACAGCATCTCGGAAAAATTAAAAACTGGCTGACCCATGGTACCTATATTTGAACAATTGAGGACCTGTTTATAATAAAGTAACTTACAAAATATATACATCAAAACTTTTTTTCTTTAAATGATGCTTTTTCTTTATTCAAAATTATTTATTTAAGCTTGACAATTGTGATACTTTTAAGTCCATATTCTGGGTAGGGGCAGGACTGGTGTAAATTTGGACTTGAAGCCCCTGCCTTCCGAGTACACCATTTCCACTACACCTTTAACTGATTTTTGTGCTGTTCCATGATGCACCTTAACTGCAATAGTCAACCCCACCCCAACCCCATTTTCACTACCACCATCCCACCCCACTTAAATGCAACATCCATTCTACTCCTCCCAACATTGGCCTAATTAAGACTGCACAATTACTCTGTACAAAAGCTGGTCATTACCGGCTCTCACCTAGAAATGTCACCTTTTACTCCTAGGTTACTTTCATTACTAGGCAATATCTAAGAAGCTGATGGATTTCATTGCAGACAGATGTATTACTGGTAAATAATCAATACGAATGTGAGCGAAGATGGCCAATAGACAAATAAACTCTCCAATTGGCCTTGTCAGGAAGAGGTTGATAGCTTCAGCAGAGAATAAAAGATTTAAGGTTTAAAAAAAATATCCTCTGCTAATTCTTGTTATTGCTCTCAGTTCCTAATTTCAAAGTCAAATGCACACACCCCACTCCCCCGCCCTCTCTATTCCAGTGACTCTATCTCTCTCTCTTATGAACCTTTAAACTGTAAAACCCCTACTTCACAACCCACCTTCTGCCAAAATATAGCCAAACCTGTGCGAATGGTCTAATCTATTAAGAACCAAATATAAAATCATTCGCCATTAAACATAATACCATTTTTAGTTAAAAAGATATTTCACTGCATAACACAGTTTTTGTTTGAATTTAAATAAAAAGTACTGGCAGTTGTTTATATTTAGCAAAGGTGACCTTGACCTGTAGGATATAAACTTTGATTCAAGGGGAAAGCAACTGGCAATGAAACAAGGAATGTTTTGCCCATATCATTCAAAAACCTTAAAATATACATAGAAGCCATTGGCCAAATAAGAAATTCCTGTTTTAGTAATAGCAGCCTTGACCTTGAAGATGAATATTCTGCATGACACATACATCATGATGTGGTAGTGATCATGTGTACCAAGTTACGTCATAATCCCATCATAGCACAGCAAAAGACATAACTAAGAATTCCAATATGCATTTTAGAAACACTGAAATATTTCTTTTCCCATCTACAATAAAAAGATGACAAAACTACTGTTGTAACCTTTCTGAGTAAATCAGTAATCAGTAGAAACAACACAATTAAAAAGGAATGGCTTAATGCTAAAACACTTCAATTAACAGAAATGAAATCCCAATACCATGTGTGTATTACTGGTGAACAGAAATATAAAGAAAACTTCATTGATTTGTCTCGCATCAGTTAAAGTAATATTTAGCCCAAGGTTACAAAGAATGGAAAGTGGAAGACTTGGATGGCAATTTCATAGCAGACAACTAAGTCTAGTAATTGGATTGTTTTTCCATCAAATAAAATGCAAATGAATGCTATCATAACAAAAATACAATTGAGGAAAGTCAACATTACATCGACAAGTTATTCAGAGAGGTAAAGGTTGGCAGTTGCAGGTTACTGTCTACTAAATTTCTGTTATCAGTTAATCAGCCTGTTTTAGGTATTTGCACAGCCAGGAACCAGACAGCTGCATACAGTGGTACTAGGCAGTTTCAATGCTGAGACCGGTAACCAGTGAAGGTCTTCTATACTTATATGTTATCAGGGAACCAGACTGCTTCTTGTATGGTACTTGCTGACTGTTTTGTGCAAAATCACTAACAAGTCAATAACAAAGAAACATCTACCCTGCATTGTAAAGCACATGCTTTTTCATCAACAACACTAAACTACAAAAGAGCACATGTCAAAACAAATTGGTATGCATAGCACTAGCTCTCTGGCAATTTGTTAATCTATCCTTCTGATTATTAACTGATGATTGTAGTGGACTGTAACCTACCACTTACCAATACTTTATGATACTAACATATGTGCATGTGCATATGAAATAGGAGAGCCACTATTCAGGAAAGGATTTGCTGCTTATCTAGGAGCTAATACCTGATTGATTGTCTGTTAAACCCATCAGGAACTAACAGACAGATGAATGAAACAAGAGAATGTTTGACTGTCTGTGCACTGATGAACAAACCTGCATTTCCTTTAGTGTGTGGTAAGTTATGTAGTGTCTAAAGCCTAGATTGTCTGATAGGGTTCAACACAATCTTTTCAGGTACTAACCAGCTATAACATGACAAGTTCCACTAAAACACAAAGAGTCAACACTTGAACTAAGATGTGTCAAAATTTGACCAATTTTCATAGGAATTGTGAAAGAATACTATGAATAAGCATAACTACATGAATTTTCTAGGCCACTGATCATGCAGTTATCACATACCGTTAACCACAGCTTCTAAGATAAAATATCACAACTTCATACATGCTAAATTTATGTTAACCATGTAAGGGTATTGGCAAGCCAGTAGGTATTTAAACTTTACATTCTGTTTGGAATTTAATGTCACTTTAACAGTATTTCAGTCATATCGTGACGTCCAGCTCATTACAGGTGGAGAAGACCCATGGGAACCTGTACACTATTTCAGGCACAGAGTGCACCCGGGTAGAACCACCGACCTGCCGCAAGAAAGCTGGAAGGCTTTCTCACTTAAAATATTCTAAGTGCGCGACCAGTATTCGAAGCTACAGCAGTGTGGGGCTAAAAGATGCAAGTCAATGATACTAACCACTTGGCCACGGAGGCCCCTTTAACTTTACGTTTACCGAGTTGACATATATAGCCTATGCTAATCGGAAAACAGTATTTATTACATAGATTATAATGTGTTTTTTTCAAGTTTGCCACCAAATACAAGGCAAATGTGCAATATTAACCTTTGACTCAATCGCTTCCTCAACTACCTCATTTATGGTACCAACAGAACATAAGCCTTCCAGAGAAAAAAAAACCTTGTTAACAATGGTCTTTCAGAGACAAATTCCTGTTGACATCGGCCTTCTAGCGCCAAAACTTTGTTGACACTCACTGGCCTTCTATGGACAACATCCTATTGACGATGGCCTTCTAGGGAAAAAACCCTGTTAATATTGGCCTTCTAGGGACAAAACCTTGTTAACAATGGCCTTTCAGGGACAAATTCCTGTTGTCACTCACTGGCCTTCTAGGGACAAAACCTTGTTAAAAATGACCTTCTTGGGACAACATCCTGTGAAAACTGGCTTTCTTAGGACAAAAACCTTTTGACACTGGCCTTCTAGGGACAACACCCGGTTAACTCTTGCTTTCTAGGGACAGAACCCTGTTGACACTGGCCTTCTTGGGACAACACCCTGTTAAAAATGGCCTTCTATGGACAATACCCTGTTGACACCAGCATTCTATGGAAAAATTATGGTAGACACTGGCCTTCTTGAGACAAAACTTAGCTGACACTCAGGCCTTCTAAGAACACTGTTGACACTGGCCTTCTAGGGACAACACCCTGTTAAAACTGGCCTTCTAGGGACAAAACCTTATTGACACTTGCCATCTAGGGACAAAACCTAGTTGACACTGGCCTTCTAGGGACAAAAACCCTGTTGACATTGGCCTTCTAGGGACAAAACCCTGTTGACATTGGCCTTCTTAAGGGACAAAACATGGTAGACACTGGCCTTCTTGAGACAAAACCTTTTTGACACTGGCCTTCTAGGGGCAAAACCTAGTTGACACTCGCCTTCTAGGGACAAAACCCTGTTGACACTGCATGGCCTTCTAGGGACAAAACATGGTAGACACCGGCCTTTTTGAGACAAAACCTAGCTGACATTGGCCTTCTTGGGACAAAACCTGTTGATACTGGCCATCTTGGGACAAAACCCTGAATCACAAATTTTTAATGTCTTGGTTCTGTTTTATAAAATGATGGATGGAAGCAATTAGAGTTGATACAATTCAGCTTTTATACAAAGACGTATTATCAAAATCCACAGCACCTTAGTTTTATCAAGGACAAAAGAGTCATTATATTTAGTGTAACATATGCCAATATCCTTTCAGCCATATTTGCCAGGCAATATTTATATATCTGTCTGGCTGTTATTGCAGTTTGTTAGCTTTTGTGTTGTTTTTTATGCCTATATCTGGAATATTTCACATGTATCAACCGTAACAAACTAATCCATCCAAATTTGTATCTGGGCATCTAATCTGCAATTTTGCAAATAACTGACAACTGTCCAATGTGAAAAAGCAGTGACAGACAATTGACCATACCAATGTTATCGGGGAAAACCACCCATCATGTGACCAGTTGAACCTGAAATCAAAACCAGTCCAGATAAATGGTCCTGGTTATAATGTTAAAACTTTCCTCGTATATTTGAATAAGAAGTTTCAAAGTGAATTTTGAGTTTGTAATGAACATCTTTTATTGATTTGAAGACTCAATAATAATGTTATCTTTTATTTAAGCTTAAATTTAAAAAATATTACAGAAAACAATTTCAGCTGAGATTGAGAAATGCTTTGTGAACATGAGATTTGATGTTGGAGACAAAAGAATGTAACTTAATCATTGCAATGATGAATATGGCTCATCTTAAATAGCCCAGGCTTGACTGGATCACTCATCTTTAATAGCCCAGGCTTGACTGGATCACTCATCTTAAATAGCCCAGGATTGACTGGATCAATCATTTTAAATAGTCCAAGCTTGACTGGATCAATCATTTTAAATAGTCTAGGCTTGACTGGATCACTCATTTTAAATAGTACAGGCTTGACTGGATCACTCATTTTTAATAGCCTGGGACTGACTGGATCACACATCTTAAATAGCCCAGGCTTGACTGGATCACTCATTTTAAATGGTCCAGACTTGACTGGATCACTCATTTAAAAAAGTCCAGGCTTGACTGGATCAATCATTTTAAATAGTCCAGGCTTGACTGGATCACTCATTTTAAATTGTAGAGGCTTGACTGGATCACTCATTTTAATAGCCTGGGACTGACTGGATCACACATCTTAAATAGTCCAGGCTTGACTGGATCAATCATTTTAAATTGTACAGGCTTGACTGGATCACTCATTTTAAATTGTACAGGCTTGACTGGATCACTCATTTTTAATAGCCTGGGACTGACTGGATCACTCATTTTAAGTATTCCAGGCTTGACTGGATCACTCATGTTAAATAGCCCAGACTTGACTGGATTACTCATTTTAAAAAGTCCAGGCTTGAATGGATCAATCATTTTAAATAGTTCAGGCTTGACTGGATCACTCATTTTAAATAGTACAGGCTTGACTGGATCACTCATTTTTAATAGCCTGTGACTGACTGGATCACACATCTTAAATAGTCCAGGCTTGACTGGATCACTCATTTTAAATTGTCCAGACTTGACTGGATCACTCATTTTAAAAAGTCCAGGCTTGACTGGATCACATTTTAAATAGCCCAGGCTTGACTGGATCACTCATTTTAAATAGTCCTGGGTCGACTGGATCACTCATTTTAAATAGCCCTTGGTAGACTGGATTACTCATCTTAAACAGCCTGGGCTCGACTGGATCACACATCTTAAATAGCCTGGGCTCAACTGGATCACTCATCTTAAATAGCCCGGGCTTGAATGAATGGTTGCAATGAAACATCCCTTCTCATGGATTATTGCTCATCAGAAAAACTACAGTAGCCAGATACTTCACAATGACCTTGATTAAAATAATGTTTCCAATATAAAATAAATTCATCTAGGTGCACACTCTATGCCAAACCAGTAATTCCTGTTCCAAATACTGAAAGGGTACAGACAGAGAACAATAAAGTTAAAACAAAATTGGGAAAGAATTTTTTTATTGTGCAGATCTACATCTGATATATAATTGGAGTCTTCTGATGAGGGTCTGCATTGTATGCTGTCAGAAAATCTTATCAAATTTGATTTCCCTCAAGATGATAAATGGTCTGTTCTACATGTTAGGTTGGAACATTTCAATATGTAACTGCAGCACTAAAAGGATTAATTATAAGTAAACATCTGAAGTTCTTCGTAAAACGACATTTAAAAAACTCTGTAACTGAAACAGCCGAGATGGAAAACTCCGTAAAAGGAGGTTTTTGTTGAATTTGACTGGCATGCTAATAACACATGTTATCCCTGGAAGACATAAAACAGAGACAAATAGGAAAGACTAGACTATTACAAAGTTCTACAGTAATTGCACTGGGGACCAATTCCTTGGAACAGATATGACTAGCTACAAGTATCATTTCCGTTGGAAATATTTGGAATCAAACAAGTAGCTAAGAATGAAAGAGGCACTTCAGGAGCCTTAAAGTGTGAGAAAATAAGTATGTAATCAAGTCCTGCTTTTTGATCAAGTAAAGGCAATTCAAGTTTGGCGGTGTAGTGGTAATCTTCCCTCCATATGAGTCATGGGTTTAAATTCCTTATGATCATGTGATGGTATGTCAGGGGTAGCACAGTTACAATACTCTTGTCCATCACCATGAACAGCATGGACCCCGATTTCATAGCCAAGTTCTAAAGTTTTCAATAAAAACAGGGATACAGTAGATGATAAAGTTATATCAGGACATATACAGTTTCTAGCAGGCTAGATGATCAGATAAGCTGCAATAAAAAAGTTCAAAACCTGAGGTATCAAAGACCACAAAATAGTGATTCTGATCAGAATGCACTACATACACTCATCAACCTCACACTTTATTAAATAATAACACTCATTACTATGCAAAACAGTACTTTGATACAAAAGATCATTAATGCAAAACAGTGCTTTTATTGTTTGCCGTTTTGAGAAACATTTTCCAGAAGTTTCTGTCATAAACTTTTGAAACTACTTGTTTAAATACTTTTCAGATTAGGCTCAGTACTTAAAGGCGTAGTAAAGCTAAAAATGGCAATAGTTTGAATCTTTTTTGCAAGTCAAATGAGGTGAATATTGCAATATTGGGCCTCTAAAAATGATTCCTAGACTACTATAAATAGGAGAAACACAAAAACAAACTTAAAATTTAGTATTTATCAGCAAGCACATCATTGTTGACATTTTGAACACTGTCGAAACAAGCCAGGCCTTTTCATACATAATCAGAAGGTTGCTCATTTCCACATAATATGCATACATGCAGATAACATCACATGCATGGTGGAACATATTACCATTTTTTAAAGTCTTTGGTATGACACGGTCGGGGATCGAACCCGTGGCATCCCGCACCGAAAGTGGACACTTTCATTTGAAAACAATGTAATAGTATTTTAAATTTTTGCAGAAAATACTTTAGCGTTGAAAGAGTTTAGCCAATAAAGTATTTTTTCTGTCAGGTATATTTCACTAAAACAAGGCACTCTGTGTTTCTGTGTTAAACCATTACTGACCAGCTTCTCCACAAGTATCTAAAAGGGGAAGGAAACCAGACCTGCCCATAATATAGAAAGGAGCAAATAATAGTGTTGGCAATGACCTGTCTATATATGTTAGCTCATCTAAGGTTTGGCAGTTTTCAACCTCAACATTCAACAATTGAATTTTTTTAAATTCTTTCTCTCAGATTTCTTTCTTGCTTGGTAAGTATTTCAACCATAGAATAAAGGTCAAGCAACAAAAAGAATTGAAACAACAGTGGCTGTTTTGTCATTGTACATTAGTAAAACCGAAGAAAAAAACCCACACTAAATAAGTAGCAATAATGAAATGTATGCATGAAAGAAAATCACTGGAGAACTCAGATTCAGTGGTGTTTTTTGTCATACATGCATTGTTTCAGATTTAATTGTTTCATTTTTTTTATTTTATTTGATGTTCACTGTAAAAATGTTGAGGGCCGCAAGGAAGATTAATGTAAATAACTGTGTTACACATTGTTTTTTTTTATCATATGATGCCTGTTCCCCGGGCAACTGTGGAAAGAACACTACCTTCCAAAAGTGTTGTATAATTGCATAAATAGGTTCCTCACATGATTAAAAGCCCGGGATAGCTCAAGTGGTATAGCATCCACTTCTGGTACAGGAGGCAGCGGGTGCAATCCACTGCTGGATCAAACCAAAGACTTTAAAATTGATATTAATGGCTTTCCCTTTTCGGTACTTGAGATTTAGGGTTAGCGCATTACAACTGGTTTGTCGGTGTCAGGATAAAGTGACCGTCAGGGTTCAGTCCCTATCATGTGTCTCTGCTTCCCTCTCCTTGGCCCTTAAGTCAGCAGAAAGTGACGTAAATCAAACAAAGAAAACAAACAAACAAACCCACACCTGACTGAATGACTTTACAGCAAAAGCCTGGATTCCTAACCACAAAATGAAGAATAAAGTATGCAGTCACTGACTGTATACAGTCAGGATTTAGATCAGCCTTAACATGCAATTTTTGATTTTTACACAGAAAAGACAAATTTTAATATTTTGGAAGACAAAAGTTTTTCTAGCTGCATGAAAACAATTCAATACTGAAAGAGTTAAACATCAACAACGACAACCTCAAATTTGGATTGTTTCATACTTATTTATACAATGGGACATATCATAAATTCCCTGTCATTTCACAGCCTTATCACAAAATAAGTACAATCAAATCGACCAAAACAATCTATTCTTTACAAACAATGCTTTCTTTAAGGTGACAAAGATCTGCAGATTACTATGAAGTTGTAGAACATAAAGGAGCAATATGCCCTATTTAAAAAAACCAATTGTCTGTTCATGACCAAATAATACAAATATGGGCATATCATATACATACAGTCACGCTTTATAATTTTCTTAGGTCACCGAAACAGATTCAGACATAATACAAATTTGAGTTACCTATCGGAGTGTAAACACACCCCGGGGGGCTACCATCAGATAAATATAGTAAGTGTAAATACAGTCATTGTGGTTTTATAGTACAGTCAATATTGGGTGACAGAAGTCTAGATAGAGATGTCAACACTGACCGTTTCCTCATTGAGGAGTCAGTTCACTAGGTGTGACCTTTGTCATACCATCACCGGGACATTAAGGATCAGACATAATACAGGTGTCAGTCGATAGAATGGACAAAGACCACCACTGTGGGGCATCAAATAAGTGCCATCTGATATGATAGTAGCCTTAATTACAGCTTTAGAGCATACCTTCCATATTGTATCCATACATCTCTCATGTATTAGAATACTTCAAGGGTCTGTATATAGGATAGATACCTGGCTAAATTTACCACACTTGCCACCTCATTGCTTATGGTCAAATTCCTTTAAGTGAAGATCATGGCTATCTAGCTGGTTTGTGGAAGGTTGGTTTGTTACATTGGTCACTTGTCACATCACTGCTGTGGATTGGAACCTCACTTAGGATCAAATTCATGACAGTAACTATCTGGCTGGTTTGTGGCAGGCCAGTAAAGTGGTTACAATGGTCTCTGTCTTGAAGACATATGATGCCCACTTCACTGCAGTAAATGTGGATTTGAAACTCACCATGGATCAATTTCTGTCATATCATGAAACTATCCCAGATGGGTAGCAGAAAGCCTTTGAGACTAAAATAGCCTTCAGAAGGGCATCTGAAGTCCTCCTTCACACCTCCTCCACCATGTAAAGATGGAAAAAGTCCAAATCATGATGACCAGAGACAACAAGTTCACAGTGGGACAATATATTCACACTGTGTCGACCTAGAAATGACACCTCCAGTTGGATTCACTGGAGCAAACTAAGCAGTAAATGATATCAGTGGCAGATCCAGGATTTTTAGTTAGTGGGGGTGTTATCTTTTCATTAGAGGGGGCCTATATTCTGAAACTGGTTTCTACCTCTCACAAAGTGACTCTGACAGTCGGTAATTTAACAAACCTAAATTTATTTAATAAACCTACAGTTTACTAAATCATTGAATATCTGTTAGATGTAAATCTGCACTAGATTTGAAAATTCTGTCTACTTTATGAGTTGTACACTATTTTCCAATAGGTTTAACCTAAACGTGGAAAATTTTAGGGGTTGGGGGGGGGGGGGGGGGGCCCACGCCGGG
>JAULCC010186332.1:0-13054 GCA_032358795.1 Nuttallia obscurata | reverse complement strand
GCGAGCTGCGTTTGTTTACAATCCGTATCGTATTGACCTTCTGCGTTTTATACCCACCCATTTTTCACCGCTCGGATATCCAATCGTAACTACTCTGCTGTCTCCGGCAAGTTCGAAAGAAATAGCCGAGGTGTTCCGATTATCGGTTATTATCCTGATAGTAGTCGATTATCCGCGACACGAATATGTTTATTTACATGTAGGTTTCCAACAACAAAATGAATAAATATATAAATAATTTTAAAATCTTAATTACGCTAATATTTCAAAATTGAGGTTTTAACCATAAGTAACATTGAAATACACCCACTGGGTAGTATAGAAATCATTATGTGCTAATCATATAAAGAATCGGAGACATAGCTGTTTAATTATTGCTATGAGGATAACCGATGGACCCTTCAAAGAGTCTAAAGAAACTGTTCTGTTCTTTTCAATATTAATGTTCTCTTCTGTTCTGTTATTACATCTCATCATCAATGCAGTTGGTTCCTGCTGGGCGACTCTGTATGACCAACACTATCAGACTAGGATGTGTCCACACTGGTACGGCGACGTCTAGGTTTCCAAAATAGTAATAACCGTATGTTTATAGCGACCGTTGTACAATTCATACCCTATCTAATACTTCTTCGATATAATATAATCACGTGTTAATCACAACACAGTCGGTATAACCCTCTCACAATAAGGGGTCGACCCTGATGTTCACAGTTTTTGTAACGAGTACCGAACGAAGGGCAATTAATAACAATATTACTGGATAAAGTGCTTACACTTGAAAGGCTGTATAGTCAAGCCTCTGACAAACGATTACCCAAACCAGGTAAATGTTTCCGGTTCAAAGTCCCGCGACATCAAAACTGCTGCACGATAGTATAATATTTCACAGACAACACAATTCTGTAAAAAGCAACCATAGACATTCAAAAGAAAAAAATGCATCTAGCAGAAATTCGTCATTGTCTGATAAAAATGTTGAGTTTTTCACAAAATTATTCTGTGAAATAGTATTTGCGTGTGCCTTTTTGCTTTAATATTATTATTTGTTTGTATTAAACGGCTAAAATGTTCTGTTTTCCGAGCATTGTGCTGCAGCATCTCCTTGTTTATTTATCTACCTGGATGAAATAAAATATATGTTCTGTGCTTTTCTGGTTTGGAATTCACCAACCCGTTCTTAGTCCTGAGAATAAAGAATAGTCTATAACACTTTCTGTTGGCTTCCAGTTTTTGCTAGCTAGAATGGTGGGTGCTGGGAGCCAGACTGTAGTGTTAGAGACTATTCTTTATTCTCAAGACTTAGAACGGGTTAGTGAATTCCAAGCCTGATCTCGGTATTGCTCCATTTACCATTTCTTTTCCTCAACTCGATCTCCTTCTTCTTCCTTTTTCTTCATCTTCTTCTAATCTTTTTCCTATTCGTTTTCTTTTTCTGCTTTTGTCTTTTTCCTGTGAATTTCTCAGATTCTTTGCTTAGGGTTGTTTGAAACTTCTCACTGAACCTTCACATAAACTATCGACAACACATTCGGCATCATAGACCAAAGCTATGAACATGGTGGACAACTGCTCAGGAAAACAAAATACTGTATCTGTACAAATATCATACATTTGATGTTTCTTACTCTCTCGGTGTCTTTTAACCTTTAGCCTGCTAAGGGCGACCGTAATAGAATTTGCAAACAGCTGGGATACAGATGAGACTCCGCGTAACCCAATTTCTAATCAGGATCCACGCGGCTTGACACTTGGCCGATTGTTTCTTCAAATATTGTGCGATTTTGATAGTTTTTAAATCTAAGCAGACGACATTTTTTTCAGCAGGCTAAGGGTTAAAATTGGTTTATGCTTAATTGATATTTGAATTCAAACAAAACTTTGACTCAGGCGAGGCTTACCTGTGCAATCTGTCATTGACATTCCTCTTTAATATTATCATAACCGAAACACTGACTGATGCTATTGCAATAAATTATTGTATCTTTTTGTTCAGATGCATATTTTACTTCAAACAGTTCATTTCCCAAACTCTGCTACAATGCAGTTAAGACTTATTAAACTTTAGTCTTATTCAAATAGAATTTTATGTAAATACTTGTCCAATATATGCTTGATCTATAAAGATTTCGCCGATTACACTAATTTTGTATTTGTATTTATTACGTGACATATTTATATATTTGTTGTACATGTGTTTAGACGATGTATTTGTTACAAGTCTGAAATAAAATTGTCTTGTCTTGTCTTGTCTTTAATATAGTCTTTATGAGATAAATGAGATGGGGGAAATGCACAAAAGACTGTGCATTTAGATACATCTTAACAATGCATGATACATATGTCATATACACACAGTAGAATGAGAAGATGGTTAAGGAGACAATAATAGATTTATATTACAAGTAGTCATTTAAAGTAGCCAGTGTTTTATCATTTACTTAGAGTACGTGAATATGACGCTTATCAAAGTCTACTGCCAAATACGAGACACTAAACACTTTATAAAATAACTTAGACACTTGTTCTTAAATAAAATGTGAAGATTTTAACATATTATAATATATTGCAAATCAATGTGAAACTGAATTGTAACGAGAAAGTATGCACAGTAGGAGCATAGTTCGATAATGGTACCGCAGTACATGGCATACATATGCTACACAAAGTTGTATCAATGAAGATTCAATCTAGTAGTACTTGAACAAAAACTGGAAATAACTGCACGTCGTTACATTAAAAGTGTAATCATAGTTCAGCAAAATACATGAATGATTTCTGTATTAGATGTTTTTATAACGACAACAACATAAACATAACAACATTCTTATGCGTGCTTATACATTTATGTTCAACCGACATATAATAAGAATCAGGAATACAATACATCTCACCTGATTCTGTACACACATGAAACAAATTTAGCACGCTTTCTCATCTGTAACATAATTAGCTGTTTAAATATTTCGTCTAGCTGTAACAGTCCATTCCCACCAAACCAATCCCTAAAAACAGTGCCACGAAGGTTATTATATAGAGAGAGCAGTTAATTATTATGGCTTTCGTCTTCTATTACCGGGACGTCTGAATTGCAGTTGGTACATAATCGTTCATCAGCGGGTTTCCTAACGTATCGACCTGTCTCAATTTTTAATGGTAAATACCAGTCCTGAACGGATACAATACGAACATTCACACTTTTTCATATTTAACTGTACATAGCCTTCGCATTTAAACTGCGTTTTAAATACACGGTACGTTCTTAGCTAAGACACACGTGTAATACTCGTTCTCCACACATTAGTATATTGGTCTTGAATGTTGGTCCTCGAGACTGTTAAGCTTACAACACTTTTATTATGGCAACTTTTATTCCAGTCGCTACAGTTCATTATTTCTGTTACCTCAGATGACCAATTACCAACACATTTCTATAGTCCATGTTAAACACTTGTTTCGTTATTCCGTTTTCATCCATCAGTTTTTATATATACGATAAACGAACCAGTACGTAAGATATATACATTAGTTTGAATACGATATACGATATACGACTGTCGGTAGGGTAAACGCTTTAGACTTGAGAAAGAGGGAAAATTATTAATATGACACTGATTGTCAGCTTTAGTTTCATTTCCATAGCACACCTATTAGATGTTAGTGGAAAGGTGTAAATCTTTACAAGTATCCATAGGGAAAGGTATGAAGACGGATAAACTCTTTTCCTATTTCCTTATTGGCATATTACTGAGACGATATCTTTATTTTTTCTTATAATACGGGGTGGTACTGTTTTGAAGAGAAACTCGGATATTGCCGGTCTGAATCTAGGAGAAATTTGCTATGTAAATTAACATGCCACCGCAGTAGGCACCGTCTATTTTATCGAGTAATGGTATGATGCTATGCACACTTTCCTGTGACTCCGAAAGTTCTACATATCCTGTTCGTCTGTATTTTTATTTCAAAGAATACCCTGTTTTGAGCATTGAATAAAATGTACTTCTTTAAGATTATGTGTCATTGCGGAATGTTATTTCCCTCATTGTAGTGATGCAACATCATGTTTTTGCATTGGGTTATAAACACTCTGTTCATGTATCACATAGAATATCGTATCTGAATGTATCCGAGTAACGGCTGCTTCACTATGATTCTAGTACCTTTGACTATAGGAAAGTGTGCTTGGTGTTATTCTTATCGTAAATCGTCTGAAGAAGATGTAATGGAAACGTCTTATGATCGCCGTTGCTATGGATATATCTGATCGTTGAATTGAAAGCCTTTACAATAAAGTGTACCCTTGCAATATAGCTTATCCTAGAGATCTAATGTCTGGATATATATGCGTATTTTTATTGACCGCTACATACAAATGGTTTATTTTAAAGTGTATCGGAACAGTATTTATGCAGAGTATGACATTCGGATATATTTAAGTATCACTTTTGAATGTACATAGCTTGACCTTTATATCAATTCGACGATTTCCATCAATGTTTCACTGTGTTTTAATTTTATGAATTGTAACATATATCTGGTTGTAGTCCATACATGTGTGATGATCATCTATATGCTATCCAGAATGAAGGTGTATGTCCTAAAGTTCTTTTGCTGTAGTCTTTTTGTTTTATTGTCTTTATCAAGTAACCTTTTATGACAAAAATAAATCCAATATATATAAAATGTCCCGTTACTTCTTAAATATTTTATCTAACAATTGTTAATAATAATTTTCTCGGCATATCGTTTCAGAGTATACAACATGGAATGAACCTGAACATAAGCACATCTACAGTGATTAAGAATGATCGTCTTAGACACATGTTGCATATACAGTTTGACAAAGACTGGTTAACTATGCAAACAAATAATGATATCTCGTCAGATGGCAGAATATTGCGATTTGTGTTAACCTGGCCATTCTTCGTGCTCTTTTTGAAGATATCAGGTATCTGCTTAAATAGATCCTTGAAGTTTTCATTTAAGAAAATACTACGTTTGTAATATACTCCAAATAAACTGAAGACATCTTTAACATACATAATACTATTTGCATTTTAATTAAATTTATAATACAATAAAATACTTCGTAGTTTCAGATAACTTCAACAACATTGACATGTTTGAATTGTTTTCAATACTTTTAATGAAAGGAACTTTAACACTATAGAAAGTTGACGGTACATGTTAACGAAAGGCTTTGTGAATCTATAGAATCCCAGAAGGGGTTGTCAAACTACACGAGCATCAATGTAACTGTTACAGACAAGGTTAATCAAACTATAGGAATTTGATGGTAACTGTTACAGAAACCATTAATCAAAATATAGGAGTTTGACGGTAACTGATTACGTAACAGTTAATCAAATTATAAGGTTTGATGATAAATGTTGCTTGTATATTCATATAATCAACGAGGTACTAATTATGTGTACAAGTTGAGAATAAAAAATTTGTTTTGTTCTGTAAACGGGAAGGTTTAATAATGATATAGTTACTTGACGGTCACTGTATACGGAGGGGTTGATTAAACTATACGAACTTGACTATAACAGTAAACAGAGGGTAAAATAAAACAATATGACCTTGATTGTAACTTTTTACTGCAAAGTTTATTCAACAATAAGAACTTAACGGTAACGGAAAGGTTTATAACAATACAGGAAGTGGACGGTAATGCCAACGTACGGGTTTATCAAACTATATGAGCTGTTAACAGAAAGGTTTATCAGAATGTAAATAATTGACGGTAACGGTTTACGGAAACGTTAATCAAACTAAAGACACTATGGTTACCGTGAACGTAAGAGCGTATTCAGCTATTGCAACTAGGCTTAAACTGTAAACGTAAGGTCGATGCTTAGACATTATGCGTTTGCCTGCACCTTAAAAATTACAATAAAATATTTCTTTCAAAAATCGTCATCATAATAATGTAATACTCAAACATTATTTCAACACTAGATATAACCAATTAATAAGTTCAATGTAAATATACAAGTAAATGTATAACATATATGAAAGTGTGCATTGCATCATACCATTACTCGATAAAATAGACTGTCTGGAAGATCAATTTAGAACATGAAATATTTTGTCAGATAGTTTTTCAACATGGCCAAAAGGAAGTTGTATAGACACAACAGAATGTGTCTTCTCTCAAATTATATGCAATAAATCACACACAAAGCAATTTTTTACACAAGACAAATTTGGAAAAACAACCCAAGCAAATGTGCAAATGTTTCATATTTCAACCGATGACAAATTATTGTGCTTTCAAACTCACCATAAAATGAAAACAAAATCGGTTGTATCTCCTTTTTTGTAGGTTATATAGCATCATGAGACATATATATTGACATATTTAAACAATAGTAAACATATTTTTACCATATTTTCAAAATGAAATAATGGTCATGATTTGAGCAAATATGAATTCACATTAGAGAGGATTAATTTAATTTGATATTTTAACAATAACTTTTTAAAACAATGACCTTCTAATATTTAACTTTTTAATACTCCATTAGATGATATATGAAACAATCAAGTACCAGAATTTGAACAGAAAAATATAGGATGCTGAGCAAAATATTGAGTTAAGTCATTTAACGGACCTCCCCTGACTAAAATAATCTGATATTTTATAAATTAATACATTGTTCTACAAATTGAGCAAAATGTGACACCAAATGACATCAGAAGCTATAAAATTTATGTATAAATTGTTCTCATGATAAAATCTTACAATGTGCTGTTACATCTGTTATGTTGTTAACTCGTTAAACAGTTTTTTTAGAATGGCGTAACCAACTTCATTGGAGGCAACTCCTGTGCTTTTGATAAAAAAGATAATGACGTAAAATGTATTATAAAAAATGCATTATATTTCTCTTTATTTCTACAAAATAAATATTGTTTTATAACAATCTAAATGTGATATAAGCAGTTTAGACTACATATTAATTAGTAATTTTACATATGAATTAGTAATTTCGACAAAAATATTTATTTTTACGACTTGCCGTAATTCGGCATCAATGGTAAAAAAACTGACTTTAATACATCCTTAAATGAAAGAAAGGTATCAAATTATCTTATTTCTAAATAAAGATAAAAGATGCTGATAACATTAGTCTGAGTTTTGTTTCTTAAAGATCTATATCTTATATTTTGACCCGTTTTGACCACCTGATTCGTATGCCCTTCCCAAAGACTTTTGATTTTAGCCATTTCATGAAATGGCTGGAGCAATAGTTTAGCCATTTCATGAAAAACTTAAAATATTTAGCTATTTCATTAAATGGCTGAGTGAATTGGTCATTTCACGAAAAGGCTAAATGTTTTAGCCATTTCAGGAATGGCTGATTTCACAGATTGACTGTAACCTATACATATATGCTTATAATAACAGTTGCAATACATTAATTAATATCATCTGTCAGTTTCTATATATATATATATTACAAAAACGTTGCAGGAATACGGTTAAGAAACCTTGTTTAAATGTAATATAAACTGTCTGGACGTGGAAGAACAATTAAGAACATGAAATATTTTGTCAGATAGTTTTTCAACATGGCCAAAAGTAAGTTGTATAGACACAACAGAATGTGTCTTCTCTCAAATTATATGCAATAAATCACACACAAAACTCGAGGGAAAGACTGTTGTTTATAAGTCATGGCTAGATGCAGGGACTGAAAATGTTCCGCATTCGTTCAAAAAATAATATATCAGATGTTCTATACATTGACTATATCAAAGGACGTTATCAACTAGACATTTCTTATTTTAAGGCATTACTCTATCATCTTATGTTTGCCAAAAAGATAAATAAACAGATAATAAGTGAAAGTCCGGATAATGATATATTACATATTGGTCATCTTCAAACTATTTTAAAAGCAGCAACCCAAACGGAATCATAAATAAATCTCAATTAGATATAAATAAAAAAACAACAAGATCAAACCTCACTTGCAATGGGAAGAATGTTTTACCAAGTTAAACTAGAGAACAATCCATGGTACAAAAGATACCAAAATGCGAACAATTCAATACAAATACATCGTGCGCCTTGTACCAACCAATGACTTTTTATTGAAATGTAACCTGTTAAACCTGTCATTATATGAACTTTGTAATATGCATGCTGAAATATTTACGCACTTGGTTTTTGAATGTTCCAAAATTAGGCCAGTTTGGACTCTGGGTAGTACAGATGCCATAGCCCGACGCCCGGGACAAGTCAAAAATCGCTCCAGGCAAGTCTCTCATTGCTATCATTTGATCATAGTCCCGGGCAGGTGCCATTTTCTAATATCCTAAGTCCCATAGTTTAAACCAACTAGAACACGACCTGCACAAGCGCGGGTGACTGAATTCACAAAACCCTGAAATAATCAACAATTTTACAATCCTTGCCAAAATATAATTTCTGTAAAGCTAACCAAATAACTTTTGAAAATTATTTGAAAGTTGAAAAACAATTTTGAATTGAGCTGAAATTCTGGTCTCAAATGTCTGACCATGGAGTTTTTCTTCGACTATATTTTATGCTATTTATCTTCGAAACTACATAAAATTTATTTCAAAATACCACTGCATGCTAGATATACGCTGTTTTTCCGAATTAAAAAACGAATTGTCAGTATCGAGTCTTGAACCCGTGGCTAACTTTTTAACCAAGGTGCCAGAGGCAAGTACGGAACTGATTGAGTTATTTCGACTTCTCATAATGTAGGAAGATATAAACAGAAACTGCATGTCCGAGAAGTTATCTATTTCAACCCGTACCTCGACATCAATACATTATTCGAATAAATTACCATAAGAATACGTAAATCGTTTACCTGTCATTTTAGTTCTTTAATTTTATTTAACTTGTAAAAGTCGGAAATTGCCGTTTTCGCCAAAATTACGATACACTAAATGAAACCCGACAGAATAAACTTTAACATTATCAATAAGAACAATGTTGCGCTAACTCCACACTAAATACCCATGGCTTATATATACCATGTTTCGTTTTAATTCTGCTAATACTTTTCCCCTTATGCCTTAAACCAGAGATGTAGAATACAGAGATAAGCAACTTACACACAAGCAGTACACAGTCTCCTTTCATTCAAAATATCACCTACACTTCTATTGTCTTCCCAAAATTACATTTCTGTAGCAAATCAAACTCCTACATAATAAACTTCTACATATTTTATTTCTAACTTTCCTGAATGTTCAAAGTTTTAACTATTGTTCTTACCTAGTAACACTGTATTCTCTGAATTCACTGGTTTATCCATAACTGAGATAGACCTGTTACTTTTATGGTAACAAAATATGGAATTTTAAGGAAAATATTATAATGCAACAGTTAAATGTTTGCACTTTCCGAAAATATATTTTATATGGTTAGGATTAACAGTGACAGACATCTAGTTGCTACAAAATGTAACACGCAGGTGCTTATGTGATATTCTGAGAGTCTGCATAGTTACTTATCTCTGTATTCTGTGTCTCTGCTCAACGTCTCTCAAAAAACAGACACAAAAATTAGTTCAATATTTAATTTGTTATATGTAACCTGAGCGCTTGACAGAGAAACAATCGCCGAAACATCATATTTAAACAATATATAACAATACACGTGCTGGGACATTTAACCATGCCTTAAAAATACTAAAAAATGCTTAAAATTATTGGCAACCGTCTCCGTCACTATTTCAACGCTAAATGAGCCTACACCCTTAGTGCACATAAAACCCGTGCATAACTACCTATAATCTCCTTATATGGAGACTATTTATCGCTTGAAGGGAAAATAATTATTACAAATTCGTAACACTCAAACGAAGGAAATTATATTTCGTTCTTATTCGGCTAATTTGTTATTACTATAGGCAAATGACTGCTGGTTCTTTTTACTGTCTGAATCGGATAACACGGTGTTTTTCGTTGATGCTGAAAATGTGTGACCGGTACCCACGACGAAAAGAAAATAGACGGATAGCGTAACCCGTCTACGGGATATCCCGATTTCTAATTATAGATTTTCCCATTTTAGAAGTTTACAGATTCCACTGAATTTCGTCCAGACTACTGGATTCTGGAGAAAAAATACACAATATCAATATGTACTCTGCATGTATGATTGGTTACTTTTGTCGGACAAAACCGTTAGTTCGGCAAATCGGCTAGAAAAATCAGTTCGTTTGTTTAATAGTATAGATTACATAAACAGTCACCGATAATAATCTGCATATTACCCTCCAGGCAATGTATGCGCCGCATGGGGTACACCACTCGCGCTAGTGTTGATTACACACATCGTGTTCGCTGGCATGATATCACCTAATTAAGCCGTGTGTGTATAAGCAAGTTGCTAATCCAGTCAAGGGAATTAACATGTCGATTAATATAACAATAAAAATAATGCACACTTCGATTATCCAAATGCAGTAATAGCCACACGTAATATCCCCCGCCAAAATGTCATTTTTACCGGTTCTCTTCGCCCCGTATTCCGTTCGGTATCAATCTGTTATCACGAAGTCATGCACAATTTCGATAAATAAATCGTATGCTGGCGATAGACAATCTTTGTTTTGACTTTAATATTATTGTTCACAAACTTCATTGAAAAAAGTTTTTGTCAGCGTTACTGAATGATGTTAATTAATAAAGATGAACACATGTTGTTTGCACGGATATTCGATGGAAGTCGTTAGAGTTACTTCCCTTGGATGCTGACTAATAAAAATAGACATGCCTCATACTTATTGACGGTTTAACTGAGTTTGTCAAACTGTAAGACGGGCATAATAATACATTTACCATAGATACATATCAAAGATATGGTAATGTTATAAAAATGACTTCTAAAATCTATATAAACTGAATTTATGCACGATGCATTATAAACTTTTATTTTTGTATGGTTTTTCGTAAGTCATCGACTTTTTATTGACAGATTGAAAGCCATCGACGTTTATTGACAGATTAAACGAAAAAAAAAATGAAATAAAATGCAAATACATTTCAAGTGGAATCGCAATTCTTGTTGTAATGACAATTTGTTTCTGTCAAGACTGGTGTTTACACAGTTTATCATGTACATCACAGATGATCTGTGAGTGTGATGTCCCTGATGTGTAAATGTTCATGAAGCTAAATGAGATCAAATAAAGAAATGTTATAGATTTGTCTTTTTCAGATTGACAAAAACAATTTAAACCTATCCCAGGGAAATTATAAGATGTAAAACAATCAAAATACGTATTCAAAGAGGACGATTTTTTTTCAATCTCAGTCATATGCAAAGTTTAATCACAGTTTACTTTATTAGCCAGTTTGACAAATAACCCTATAAGAGAAAGTTAGCCTGTGAAGTATGTGTCCTAAGGATTACACATTAATAGAGCATCCTGTCCTCTTTTCATCATGGACAGCAATAACAATACTAATTGCATCTGTTAACTTAGTTTTATGTTTGTTTATCACTGATTAAAATAACATAAAATTAAATATTGCAGTAAAATTTTGTCCATGTATTGTAATGACAGTATCAAATCTTAAATATTTTTTGTATGGATCGTAAACACATACCAACATTGTCAACATAACCATTGATGTCCGGAGAAATGGGACAAGTGATAATCTTTGCAAAACAAGTGGCTTTCATAAAGTCACTTGTGCTGGACAAGATGCTAAAAATATTTGTGTACAGCCCTGGACAGGAATTTATAAAATACTTTAACTTGAAACATGTTGTAATTGACTTGGACTTCAAACGTATATATCTATGAAATACTAAAACTGTTCATGATGCCGATATTATTAATTGTGTATTTATATTTCCAAAACACTCTCTCTTTAAAAACAAATATGAAAATTCAACACCGGATAAAAGAACTTAAAAACAATGCATGATAGCAGTGAATGCTAGAATAATGATAGTAGATTTTATTCTACATATACTTAAACTGTGTGATTATATATATCATGCAATGTTTTCCACGTGAAATGATTAATTGAGAATAAATTTTAAATTACAAGCAAAAAAAATTAAACGGAATGGTGTATTCGACTAAACAAACTTGTCAGTAATTGTTTACGGAACACTTGTTGTTCTTTTTTTTAAAAAAAAAGACATTGGCAGACAATCCCCGCAGTAACTATTCACGGAATATATTTTCCAAGCTCTTCTATCCTTAAAGTAACTGTAACTAAAATGGATTTTCCATTTATACGAACTTGTTAATAATTGTTTGAACTATACGACATTGACAGTAAATATTCACGGAATGTATTTTCTAATTTATTCTTTCTCTACAGTAATTGTAACAAGAATTGATTATCCATTTATAGGAACCCAAAATTTACTGTTATCGTAAGAGATTTTCCTTTTATTGGAATTTGATAGTAAATGCTATCGGAAACCTTAACCTAATAATACGAACTTGAAAGTAATTGTGAATGGAATGAAGGATTGTCCAACTATAACAAATATATATGTAACTGATTAAAAATAGCTTATCGAACAATATGAACTTGTCTGTAACTGTTAAAGAAATGGTTTATAATACTTTTGAAACTTGATAGAAAAGGTTGATGGAAATTTTGTATCCGAAGTAAGGAACTTGACAATTAAGGTTAATACACTGATAGAAGAGATTGTCAAACAATGGGAAATGGGCGATACTTTTTATGAAAGGGTTCATCAAACAATAGAAACTTGACAGTAACTGTTAACAGAAAGGTCTATCTAAATCAATCAACTTGCTGTAACTGTTAGTGTAAAGCAATGTGTATACACTCTAATCAACATAAACTGTAAATGTTAACGTAAGGGTTTATCCAAATTTGTTGATTTGACTGTAAATTGTAACGTTAGGATGTATTTAAATCTACTAACTCGACTGTAAATGTAAACGTTAGGGGTTATCCAATTTTATCAACTTGATTAATTGTTATTTGGAATTTAACGTCGCTTTAACAGTATTTCAGTCATATCGCGACGCCCAGCTCATTACAGGTGGAGGAAGAC
>JAULCC010186221.1:2184-13056 GCA_032358795.1 Nuttallia obscurata | reverse complement strand
TCTGGGCACTTCGGATTTTTCAAGTGAGGAAGCCTTCCAGCTTGCTTGCAGTAGGTCGGTGGTTCTACCCGGGTGCATTCTGTGCCTGAAATAGTGTACAGAGGTCCCCTGAGGTCTTCCTCCACCTGGAATGAGCTGGACGTCGCGATATGACTGAAATACTGTTAAAGCGACGTTGAATTCCAAACAAACAAACAAACAAACAATTTTGGTTTTTGACGTCTAGGTTTTAGCCAGCTTACTTATACCATTGATTGTTATTAGTGAATTAAGCATGAGATATGAGAATGTAATCAGAAATACATTTTTGTTAAAAACTTGGAAACTATTTATGTATGATAGTAATTTAAGTTTTAAAAAAGTGATTTGATTGCGCCATTACTCATTAAGGAAGTACAATTAGCCAACCACTTGAAAAGCAGGTATGCCACTACAAGCAATAATTTCTAAATCTTAAAATGCTAGCATTGGATTGGGCACACAATATAGAGGGACTTTAAGATGCTTTAGTTTTATTTATAGATCTTAGGTCTGTATGGGTTTGATATATTTAAAACATTGATCTATATGATGATTCAGATGTCAGCAGAGGAAGCTGCACGAGAGGCTGCAGAGGAAGCAGAGAAACTGAAAGAGGCTGAGAAACAGAAGGAGCTGGCTGCTGCTGCAGCTGCCACTAAGGGCAAACCCAAAGCCAAGGGCAAGAAAAGTCGCAGTCCTTCCCCGAAAAAAGGGGCCAAGAAAGATGATGGAGCCTCAACTCCACAGCCTCGTATGTATCATGCTGACAAAGTTTATATAGAAAGTGAATAAATGTTTGATCTTTTTTTAGAAGCTTGTGTCTCTAGAGAGAGATATAGGCATAGTTACATGTGTATATAAAACCAGTTGCCAGATCACTTTCTATGTGAGCAAAATATTGTTTACGGTAAAAGTTTGTGTCAACAAATCTCTCTGGGCCCACCAAGCAGTGAATATGTACCAGACTACTATCAGAGAAGGAAAAAGGGCAGGATAGGAGATTGGTATATCTCTGATATTCTTCTGTTCCTATGAATAAAAAGATGATGTGACAGTTTTTCCCTTTTTAACTTTTTTCAGTTTAAAATGGATGCGCATATGTCATCTTCCTTTGCATCTTTCTTCTTCTGTCATTGTCTTAAGTCAGATTTAAATATTTTCAGTAACAATTCAAGGAACAGTTTTCGAACTATTTATTGACATCATAGTAGCACATCAACTTTTGCAACTTTCATTACTCTAGACAGCATATTGTCATAGTTATACCCCTTTTTAACATAGAACTTTTGTTATTTTGTTGTTTGAATTCAGCTTTTTACTATAAAGCAGTAAAGCTACAGTTTTGATAATTCACATCTTTGTTAGACAAATAATGACAACATGGACAACTTCCATGACTTTTGACTTGATTTTGTCAGAGTGATGCCCCCTTTATAACTTGAGAGTTTGGTTAATTTATTTGTTCAAATTCATTCTCTTGTTAACCACTGAAACTACAGCTTTAAAACTTCATCGATACACCTTCTGCTTCAAGTGTGGAAGTTTGTGGGTTTGTTTTCTGGTTGTGTCGAACCAAAGGCTTTAAAATTGCTAGCAATAGCTTTCCGTCCTTGGCGCTCAGGATTTGGGGTTAGCATAATGACTGATATGTTATGGTTAAGAAAATTTCTTACTTTGAAAGATATTTGACAGACAGGCATCAGGCACCTACAGGCAGTGCTGTTGTTAAGTTACTGAATAGTTTAATGAAGTATCCCAGAATGATACTCCTACAGAATAACTCTTACTGTGACATATTGCTCTTCTACTGAAACAATTTATTTCACAAAAGATGTCTCTCCCCTGAAACCTTTGTCTTGATTGATAAGTTTTAAATGTATCATAGATTCCTGTAAAGCATCTATACTAAATAAACTTCTTACTTCTATCTTTTATTATACAGCCTCAGAGCCTGTATCAGAGGAAGATAAACAGAAGAAAGATGTTAGAGACAGAATGAAGCAGGAGTACTTCTTTGCTATTCAGGAGGAAGGTTAGTTTCTGTTAAATTATAATTTAGACATTCATAATAGACAAGACTTACCTGTAAGTTAAAGTTTGATTGAGATTCTCCCAACTCCTTAAAGGATCATACAGAGATGACGTAGTGTAGCTCAGTCACTTTGACTCTTCTTCTCTGTTTTTATGCAGTAAATTTGAAAGTGCATTTGTTAGCTTATAGGCTTTTCTTCAACATTATCAAGCAAAAATAAATAAGTTTAAACTGAGATTTAAAACATGAAATGCCATTACATACCAAGCTCTTTGAATATTAATCTTTGGATATGCTTGGTTCCCAAATCTTAAACCCATTTGTTAGCTTGATTTATGAGAGTGGAGCGTATAAAACATTTGATAATTATTGCAGGACTTGATATGCCTCTGGTTTTAACCCATTTTATTTCCTGATTACAGAGCAAGCCTGTAAGTTAAGAATGGAATTGATTAAGGCCACAGCCATGGCTATTCTCCAGGACCTGAAGAACAAGGGAGATAATGCATTTAAAGACATGAATGACTGGCTGGGAGCCAGGTATCTTAAAGAGATGGAAAGGTAAGTTAACAATGCCTCAGAACTTCTGAAATGTAGTTATGTGTGTCTTCAATAGAGGAGAGTAAATACTTGGGATTGTGATTTCTGTAACAAACATACATGTATAGGCATTGTTTTAGCAACCCGTGTAGACATACTATATAAGGATAAATAGGATTTTTATCCAAGAAAATGAAAATTAGTAATAACCTGTTGAATGTTGAAATCAAGAACTGATAGACTGGGGATTAGCACTTAAAAAATCGTCAAAAAAATTTAAAAGAGCTATAGACTAGTCTGTATTCAAAAAGAAAGTGTTTACAATAAAAAAATAAAAAGCAAGCATTGTAAGAATAGTGATGATCTGATCACTTAATCCCTCTGTAAACACTACTTACATGTTGATTTAAACATAAATTGTAGAATGAAGATTACCAATGTCTCAGTTAAAATCCCAAAATTTAATAGAATAATAACACAATATGTTTGAAATCATACTGTATGGAAATTTTAATTAAGTCCATTGAAATGAATGTTCAATTTTATTTCAGCATTGACCACATGTCTGAGATAGTCCGTAATGCCATTGAGACTAGACAGAAGATAAAACAAGAACTTGTCTTGATTCAAGAAGACTTCCTATTGAATGAGGTATGTGTTAGACATGCAGATAAAAATTATTATAGTGCTTCTATACTGCCAGACAGCACAGTCAAACTTTAATATCTGTTCTATAACTTTAATATCTGGCGTAGTTTATGATGATTTGATGACAAATTTATAACCAACCAGACATAACTGCACCACCTTTTAGCTATAAAACAAAAATCTACAACAGCCTCAAACCCCAGTGCTATCTCAGTTGACTTACTACAACACTAACATTGACTTCCAGTGACCTACCAATGTAAATGTTACTCTTGTAAGCTTCCAATAGCAGTTTACTCTCGCTTTAAGGTATTGAAAGGGTGCATTTTGACATGCTTTGCCTCCTATAGTTTTATTAGGGTATTTGACATAATCTAATCAGCAACACCACAGGGGCCTGATTAAGGACTGACCAAATCACTATTTACGCTAAGCCAATTCTTTTGATCTGGCTGAATACTCAGAGCAGTTCATGGCTTTTAAGCATTTTTAGCTGATAATTGTTAGTTGCATTCACAACTTGAATCTAACTTTTAGGGGGTGTGGGCGAGGGGTGGGGAGAAGTGGGTAGGGGGGTGTCACTTATATAGTAGCCGTTTGTCTTTAACTATCAGCTTATTACTGGTCTACTGTCACTTAACTACCAGTGTACTTACATTGTTTTTTCAGTTTTCTTCAAATGCACTTACAATATTTACTCTCAGTTAACTGATAAGTTTAGGGTATCAATTTATAGAGTCATACAGTATTGTTTGTTTTAAGTAGATAATTGGCATATTTCTTATTAGGATTTAGCCATATGCAATATGCTTTATATATACGAGTCTAATAAAATTTTATATAAACTGAAAACGAATCTGATTAATAAGATTTTTTTTATTGCTTTTTGTGATGTCATTGGTTCTGATTTGTAACCTGTTGTTAGTTTAAAAAAATATGTGATGAATATATTTCACCGGAAATAAGCAACGTCATGTGATAAATATATATATTGTAAAATGAAATTCAGTCATTATTACAGATATTTGTTATCAGTTGTATGGGTAATAATGACCTGAGTATCTAGTTATCAAACCTTTGTCTGCCAGTGTTATGTCTTGAGATTTTTAAATCTGAATATGCATTCACCATAGTGTGTTTTGTGAATAAGTTGATGTCAAATAAGACATAGTGATGATGATGATTAAAACCTGTTGAGATGGAATTATATAAGACTTGTATTCAAACTCCAGTATCTGGTGGACTTGGAATATGTAAGATGATATGATGTTATTTTCATTGTGACACATATGTATGGTTTTGTTGCATGTGATAAGACTCACAAAAAGAGATTGTCCTGTTATGAGATATTCACCAACATTTTATGTCAGTTAGATTGTCACCTGTACAGTTATTCACATTTCATTAACTCTAGATATGTTGTTTCATTTTTAAGCCTGCTTTCTTTAAGTTGCCACAATTGCAGCCCAGTGTATGTGCATGTGTATGTGTGTGTGTGTGTGTGTGTGTGTGTGTGTGTGTGTGTGTGAACATTTGTCAGATTTTGTCCATGCAGCAAAAATGCAATGCATTAAGTTATAAATTTCAAAATAGCTTGACCATAATGACATTTTGTCAAATGCCCAGAGACATATTGTAAGATTAAATGTTTCGTAGTATAAATGATTTTGGTGTGAGGGTAGTGAATACTTGGACAAAATATAGGTTTATGCATCACTGTTTTCCATGAAAACTGACATAGTTGGTAATACTTATGAAAGATGATATGTGTGCGTTTGTGTTGTTCATCATAAAAGACAAAAAGACAATATAGATCTTGGGGAAAATTGCTGAACTGATAGAGTTTAATGTTTTTAGACTCATTGAGGCCTGAAGTTTATTTTATTTGAGGGTATTTGTCTAAATTTACCTAGTAGATAATTTTAAGCTGGACTATTCGAAGAATATGGAGAGCTATTACAGTCGCCCTTGCTTCAGCGTTGGCGTTGTTGCAGCTTGGTTAAGGTTTTGCATGCAAGGCTTTTTCTCAAAAACCATGTATGATATTGCTCTGAAACTTCACATACTTGTCCGAGGTCATAACTTGACAAACAAGTCCCATAATTCTAGATAGGAATTTGGTTGAATTTTTCCCCCCTTTTGGACTTTGAAAGTTTGCTTGAAGTTTTGCATGCGAGGCCTTTTGTCAGAAACCATGTATGACAAGTTTCATAACTGTGGATTGAATTTGGCCAGAATTATTTCCCCTTATTGAACTTAGAAAGTATGGTCATAGTTTTGCTTGCAAGGCCTTTTTCTTAAAAACTAACTATGCTTTTGCTTTGAGATTTTACACACTTATCTAAGGTCATCACATGTCCTACTAGGACAAATCCCATAACTCTAGATTGTATTTTGAATGAATTATTCCCCTTTTGTGTCAAAATGCCAAATAGTCCAGCTTGCTGTCTTACAGACAGCTCTTGTATTTTAAAACCGTTTTAGGAAATAGCCAGAGGATATATATAGCAGTCAGTTTTTTTTTTTTGGTTGACTCTTATGGAATACAGTAAAAAGTGAGCATCATTAATTTTACCATTTCTGTATGAATTGAATGTTGTAAATGGACTTACATGGCTGTAATATCTATCACATTTTCAGTTAGTTGTGTATGCATGTCTTGCAATATATTACTGTCATATACAGCTGTCTGTGTTTATTTAGTATCATGCCTGTGCTGTTTTGTCCATAAGTTTCTTCATTAAGATTTAGACAAATGAAGTAAGAACTAATTATATTACTAGTTATTACCAAAATCAAAGAGAAAAAATATATAAAGATTGTTTTCTAATACTTTAAGTACAATTTATTGTAGGTAGTAAAATGCCTGCGTAGCCTTTTCAGAGAAAATGTGTTACATATAATATTTGCACTTGTCTGTTGTAAAACTCTGCTTCCTGTATAACCATTATTTAAAACCCCCTGTAATAAACACCCATATTTGTCAAACTTTCAGCATATTGGACATTCTTACTACAGCTTGAAGAATTTATATCTTCAAAGTAAGACAGCCAACACAGGTGTTTAGTAGAATACTTTCTAGTTTTACTGAGGTATTAACAAAATATACCAAATGGCTTATATAATTTGTTTATGAAATGTAAATGTCAGAATGAACAGAGGTTGGGTTAAATTGGAAATATCTGTGTTAAGTTTTCATGATGAGTTTCTTTCAAAATGTGTACTTTTGCAACCCCCATATATATTACATGAAATTGTGACTGTTTGTGATATGAAATAGTTTTGTGCATAACCCCTTGTTATGTGTGATTGTATTGTTTTCCACTGATGTAACAAGCAGAATCTATATTAAAAAGACTTAATTTTCCCATCTGTCTTTGTTGTAGGATCTAGCTGTTTTGAAAACACCCACTCCACCACCACCCCAGCTAGAAATAGAACCAACTATGAGTGAAACGTTCACAGTGGCTCAACTAATGAGCCTGTTTGCACAGGTAAGTTTTATAAACATGTCAGAATAAAGTAGAACTTGCTGCTCTTCTTGTACAAAATATAAATTGTTGATGAACAAAACAAGGTACATTTTCCCATAACCATTCCAAATGTGGGAAAGTTTTTTTTATAAACAGGTTTTCTTTGAAAATCCTGCTCATTAGAATGAAGATGTCATTGATTTTGAGGTGGCTGGTGGCACCAATATTTGCTGTTTATTTAGTCTAAGCTACATGCAGTGTAGATAAAGATGTTAGTGTGGCCTGTAGAATACAAGATTTAGAGGACTGGTACAATTAGTTAGATATTGTTTCACAAAGTTGAATTTCGTGAAATGAAAACTTTAGCTCTCAGTTTTTTAAGAGATTTCTGATAATTATTATGTGAAAACTTGACTTTGCATAATTTTATTCACTAAACCATTGATGCTTTCCTTACAAAATTTGTAATTTATCAAACTTGTTCTTCTTAGAAAACACACACTTAACTCTTGAATTAAGAGGTATCGTTAAAGAGATTAAGTGACAACAGAGATTTCAATGACATATTTCAGTATGTAGAGTAAGACCTTTGTTGATTGTGTTTTATTGTTCACATGTATCAACTATATCATAGTCAATGCCATTCAAAACAAAGGAAATAAGATGCTCTATTCCATGTATATATGTTTCTCAAGATTGTCATGATTTAATTTGTTTTATCTATAACAGTTTGCCACAACGGCTCCGACAGGTGTCATGTCCATGAAGTCTTTTATGGAGACATTTGAGAACATGGTGTCTGTGACCCATGGAATGGAACAGTTACCAGATGTGTGGCTCAACATTTCCACCCAACAGGTAAGTACTGGCTTCCATGGATCTGGTCAGAATTCCACACTAGATCTAGTCAGATGGTATGTACTAGCCGGTTCCTGCTTTGATAGGCTTCAGATGTTGAGGACAGTAGTAGCCTAGGGTTTTAAGAAATCTAAGACTGCAGTGGGCTTAAAAAAAATCCATGATAATATCGACCAATGAAATGCAAGAAATATTGAGCATACAGAAGACTACATGCTCAATAAAGTTTTATAACCTCAGGCTTAGATAAGGTGATATAAGAAAATAAGGTAATATCAGGGTTTGCACTGTTCACCAAACTTTTTGCCATATCTGAAAATAATTCCTCTTATCTTCTGTACAACAATTCTTTATTAAAAGATAACCATTGAAGACTTCCAAATTTTCAATGATAATGACATCATCGATGCAACTTGACTGTGCAGAAAAATAAACAAGGTCTCGTACTTAATTAGATTTTTTTTTTTTTTTTTAAATCTTTTAAGACATAATACAGCAGGCAGTATTATAAATCACTGTCCACTGAAAAATTAAAAATCTATACATTTAACTTATCTATGGTTTTGTTTTGTGGCACTATGAAAGATACTGTATAACAGAATATTTCATTTTATGAAACTGTTAAAGAAGTTGTTCAAACTTTATTTCCTAACACTGTCAAAGAAATGAAATTTCAAAATGAGATATCTGATTTCCTGACACTTTTATACAACTTTATTTTATGATTTCCCAGATTCAGGACATAGCCAGTGGTGCCTCGTCAGACAGTGAATATGTTGACTGGCGCCGTTTCCTGATTGCCTTGTCACAGCCAATTCCTCATCCAACCCAGGGAGAGCTGTTAGAGACACTTGCCAGGTTTAAAGAGATGGACCAGAAAGCTACAGGATTTGTTACCAGGGAGCAGTATGACAGGGTAAGTGTTGGAATGTTATCTCTTGTAGATTTATGTGTATTTCAAGTATGACAGGTTAAGTATGGGAATTTTATCCCTTGTAGATTTATGTGTATTTCAAGTATGACAGGTTAAGTATGGGAATTTTATCCCTTGTAGATTTATGTGTATTTCAAGTATGACAGGTTAAGTATGGGAATGTTATCTCTTGTAGATTTAAACGTCTTTTTCAAGTAAGACAGGTTAATTTGTGTATAGCTGTCTTTTTCTGAGCAATAAACTCTGTTGAACAGCAGTTTGAAACTGTTTATCATGGAACAAGAAAGTGGGTTGGTGAGGAGAGGTTTCACTGTATTTCAAATGTCTGCTGACTTATATACTGTCTTACAATTTTTGTGTGTGTTCTGTATTTGGGCTGTTTTGATTTAGATAACCTGTATTGGGAATTTCATCCTTTTACCTTATAAGTTCATCTTTTGTCTGGATGTTAGTGTCTTCAAATCTTAATCTGCATTTGTTATCAGAAACTGTGGGATGGATTTCAAAAAAAAACTTGCCAGCACAGCCTGTAGCATCTCCATGAAGAGCTTACTGTCCGCCATTTTTGCTATGGTAATTTTTGACAGAGTTAAAGAAATTGATGGGAAGAGTTTTGGAACTTAAATGATTAAAATGTTTGGAATGTCCTTCTTTAAATTTTTAAATAACTATTTAAGTGGGTATTTTTCAGTGTCTTAAGTAAAAGTAGCAAGCAAACTTCAATGTCCACAGCACTAAATTGGATTGGGCATAATGGAATTGTAGATATTGTCTTGCCTTGGGCTCAGAAAGCTGCAAGAATGAGAGAGTTGAAAGTTTTTTCTTTTAAGCCATAGTTTTTTAACATTAACCAAGCTAAATTGAACACATTCAAATTAATGTATGCCATTACAATTTTACTATAATAAAGTACATCTTTGCAATATACGCTTCGCTATGAGGATCTGAAGACAACCCAGTGAAGTTTAAATTCTTGATAACTTCAGATTATAGCTTTGAAGATCATGAAAGTGCTTGCTATTACTATTTTAGGTGGAGTCTGACAGTTGCTATCACTGATTCTTATTTTTACAACAACCAGAAGTAATCATGTGACTGTTAATATGGCAGTACATTGTATGCCACAATAAAACTCACATTGTTGCAGATAAATAACTGATGAAATGGTTATCTGATTGGTAGATATATAAATAGATCCTGTCATTTAAAAATAGATCAGAAATAGGTGGTCCTCATATCTTCCTTTTCAGAAGATTGTGTATTTTTCTTAGATTGCATATACACATTAAGTTAGAAGCTTGTTTAGTAAGTAAGATATTTTATAGCTTACATTAAAAGTTGACCAAATTTGAGGTTGAATACATTGTGACTTGTGGCATACAGAGTAGACTATAACCAAACTCTTGGGAGACGAGTTTATACTGTACACAAATACCTGCATATATTCATGTCTTTACTGTCTAAAGTTTTGTTTTGCGTCGGGTGTAGTTATCCTTTGGCTGGTTATTTTGTAATGTTTTTTAGATGGAACTGTGGTTCAATACCGCTGGAGATGTGGGAAAGTTTGACCGTCTCACCATGTTGAAGGCTGCCTTGTTTGACATTTTTGCTGATCTTTCCAGAACTCCGCCAGCTGTTGATTATGTTGGCATGGTATGTAAAGGGACTTTTCACATTGTAATGTTGGTTTTATGCCTACACAGTCACAAGTAAACTAGTATGTTTATGAAAATATTTGAAAGAAAAAACTGACATGTCATTGTTGAAATTTATGTTCCTTACTAATGTTGGAACTGATGAAAATTTACTGGACATGTAAAAAACATGTGATAAGAGAAAAAAGTTTTATTATATAAATACATGTAAATCATATGGCCAAGCACAAGTGAAATAAGTTTGATTATGATCATGTGCCAAAACAGAGAGAGAGGATCCTCCCTGGGTAATCCTGAAAAAAAAACCCATATGTTCCAATATGTCAGGTTAGTCCTTGCTACTTTGAAACTTTCAATGTTTTAAAAAGACTAGGTTTTTCTTCAAAACAGTTTTCACAAGACATTTACAGAAAAGCATGTAAATATGCCAAGTTTTTATTGCTGGGTCTCAATAGTTTTCATGACAGCAACACAAACTGTTGTAACCATGAATGTTCCATGTGTTCCAGCTGCTGTACTTTAGTGCAGCAAACCAGTCACAGGAAGGATTTATGCGAGCCCTTAGCGTTGCTTCAGGCACACATATGCCTAGGATCCAGAAACCAAAAGAAGCCTCACCCCTTGCTAACAGGTAACTGCTCTGCTTCATCTGGGAGAAAAGCTTAAGATTTCCTTTGATTCTAGATAGAAGTCCTTATTCTTGAATACTAA
>JAULCC010186110.1:0-13057 GCA_032358795.1 Nuttallia obscurata | reverse complement strand
TTAAGTTACTGAATCTGTTTATTTTTTATCAATTATTTAATATTTTAACTGTTCTGAATTAAATACAATTTATTTAGAATTAATGGATTTATATACTATGTTTAATTATAAGGTGAACGTCACTTTAAACTAGTTTTTTTTATATCATATGTTCTATTATCATTAATGTTCCATAAAAGGTTTTATATCTAAATAAATAATTTAATGTATTGTAAAACGCCCATGAAAACATGTAAGTTTGTTAGAACAGTAGTTTAATAGTCTGTTAGTAAAAGTTTCAAGACATCGTTGGTGGCTATTAGAAATCCCTAGTCGGTTCTCGGTCCACTTGATTCACTAGTGCTTTGAGGTATACCGATCTCGTGATCGGGATTTCTCGGGTTATACCGATCGGCGTAAGTCGGTACATACAATCAAGCCCGCCTGGTGTTTTCTGATGGTTAATCTAATTAAACGGCGTGTAAGTCGGATATCGACCACGTACATCGGCCTTTCTTTGTAGGAAGTACCTGCATACAGGCTTCATAAAACACCTCGAGCGCTCCGAAAAAAGACGTCGTACTCGGCCGATATCCTATACTCAAGAAAAGATTCAATGCCGGCCTGACGTATTGATCAGTGAAGGAGATTTTTGACGAAATGTACTCGTATGTTGTTCATGGACAGAATGCAGTGTCGTATGCAACCGTCACGAAGTTGATTAAGAAGTTAAAGGCGGTTGTAGTCCATTCTGCGCTGGTCCCAACCCGCCGTACTTGCAAGTGCGTGTTGTCTACTTGCAAAAACGTGGTCAAAATTTGGGGATCTGTACGTGGTGAGTACCGCCTCAGTACAAATTTGTGAGCACGCAGACACCCCGAAGCAAGTTTAGTGCACAAGGAACTTCTGCTGCGTTCGCGCTGCGGTCGGCTACGGATTCACCCCCCAGTACGTGTGACGCGCGTGCCCTCTACAGACAACGAGCGCACTGACCCATTTCTTTTACTGTTTTTCCCATGGGTACTTGCTATCGGACGGCGCACTTTGCACTTGGGTGCTGCGCACGTGATAATACGTGATCCGTGCTAACTCGACACTTCCCCTGTTCAACTGTCCAATGAGCACGCAGAACGCACGTGGATCGTACGGAATAAGCACGTGCTCCGCACTTACAACATATATAAAACCCGAGCAGACGGACGAAAGCCAACATTTTGTCTTAAGATGTATAAGAAGACACATAAGAACGGATCAGCTGCCTCTGCAATCGGATGTATCCGACAAAGTACCCCTCGATTCACGCTCTAGCTCTTAGAACAACGTTTCGTACTGCCCGAAAAGTCTCCTCCTCTCGATCCATCTTCTGCGTCTGCATCCCTGTTGCCTCTCCCTCTCTCGTATCAAAGGCAAGTAAATGCCACGTCGTTTGTTTGTTTTGTTTGTTTGCTTATTTGTTTGATTAACGTCACTTTCTGCCAGCTAGGGCTAATGGACGTCACGGAGAGAGGGAAGCGGATACACAGAACACTTCTGTAGAGAACATTGGTTGTTTAACGTGTCCAGTGTATAGCACTGATACACGTGGAAGCTGAAGCCCGGCCGGTCACTTTATCCTAAAACCGACAAACCAGTCGTAATGCTTACCCTAAATCATGAGCGTCAAGGAGGGAAACCATTACTACCATTTTTAAAGTTTTTGGTATGACCCGGCCGGGGATCGAACCGCAGCCTCCCGCATCTCAAGCGGACGCTATACCACTTGAGCTACCGGGCAGTTACAATGCCCCGTCGGGCTGATGCGCTGTCACTTGAAGCTGCCCTTGCAGCATCAGAACCCGGAGTATCTGCAGTTGAATGGGCATAATCTTGAGGCAGCAGCAGCTTGGACTTCTGGAGGACCTCAGAAGTTTATCCTATGTATAACTCCGCCATCGAGCGGAAAAAATCACGTTCGTTGCACTGGCATGATATACGTGTTGTACGTGGTAATAAATGAATGTTCATTCGGTCATGTTAATGTTAAGTTTTCCCCAAGGTTCATTGCTTTTGGTCGTCTGATTCGCTGAATTTGTTGGGGCGATAACCCCAGATTAATATCAAAGTTTCCAGCACCACCGTTGCTGTTGTTGTTGTTGTTTTAAGAAGATGTGTTTGTTTTTCGTTGATGTCGAATATATCCAACCTCAAATTGATATTTTAACATTTTCACTCTCAAAAGACATACACTCCTTATACAACAGACGAGATTGCCGATAAACGTATATTAAATTATACTTATATTTCAGACCAACTAACGTGTTTTAATCTAACCATTATCTTAGCCATTTATTGCACGTATAGTTCTTATTGTTACCTTAAGTGATGGAGGGGAAAGACATGAGTAACTATAGAGCACACGTGCACACAAATCAGCATGGGATATTCCAGCGAGACGTACCCACATTTGTCTGGCACGCAAGTTGGTGAGTGTCTTGTGTAAAGTAGGGTTGATATGAAAATCTGCTTTGGTTTTTATTTTGTAAGTATCTAGTGAAGAGATGGAAGCCGTGGAAGAGTTGATCAAGTATACGAGGCAGCTTAAGGTACACGGAATCCGGGTATAATAGCTTAGTTCGTTTTGAAGAAATCCCTTGGTTCTTAAGTGTACTCGGTGATAAACACCAACATACAAACATCCGTTTCCACTTTCCTGTGTAGTACAAGGAATCAGCTTCTGTTTGAATGGAATACACGAAATAGTGTTTCAGAAATTTTCAGTACCAGACGGGATTTCGACCACGGACCTCTGAACTTGCTATCAGGTGTGTTACCAGGCCACCCCTAGTATGTCGTTGTTGCTAGCTTATTCAAAGGATTAACTATTGTCCTCCATCCTGAGCCCAGAAGGCAGCCGTGATTATTTGCGAACATGGTGATATAATACACCCCTTTACTAATTTCTACGGGCCAGTTGGGTTTGAACAAAGGGTGCCATTGTAATAGCTGTAGTAGTATTCGAAGGATTAACGTTCCTCCTGAGCCCTGAGTGCATCCGCCAGTATCTGAGTACATTAGATGACGTTGTGGTAGTGACACGGATTTATCTACCCCGCTGAAAGACAGGTCACTATGAAATGTGTGATTTAACACGGCTGGGTACAAGCTACAGGAAGTGGCATATTTACGATTGGTCCGTAAATTAAATGTGCAAATGACTGGCGAGAAACATAAAAAATGAAGGTTTGCGAATGTTTTTTGATAAATACAGAGCTACTGCATTCCACATCAATAAATACAAATAAAGGAGGAGTAACGAATAAATAATTAATTAGAAACAAATTATACAGTAAGCAGTAACATTTTGAACTAATATTTTATGTTGATTGTTGAAAATTACATTGATAGACGAGAATAGCAACGACCAGAAAAGGTAATTCTATATAACATATGATATATCTTTAAAATATCTATAAGGCGTTTTCAATGGCGTTCAGAATATAATGTGTAAGGGTTCAAAAGAACTACATGTAGGTTTACTCGACGGCTAGTTATAGATATTACCCCTCCCCACTTCGCATGCGAATTTTACAAAAGTTTAAACATATCCCATTAAGATTAAGATATAAATATGGCGTTTTCGCATCGTGACTTGCGCGCCTTTTCTGGTAGCAGACACCAGTTTTAAGTGCTTTTTGAGGAACCAATTCAAAACTGAGCATTGCGAAGGCCATGTTTTTGATAATCTTTATAGTTTCTTTGTATTAGGAACGCAAGGAACACTTATGCCAAATTATTCTCCAAGTTTGTAAAAAGAAGAGCATTTAAGATTTTAATGTATACATATAAAGAAAACTGACTGCGTCCCGTGCCGGCCATAATGTTTTATTCATCAAAATAATTTGATAAATCTTTTTAGAAGATCACCCGAGGAAAATGTTTGTGAAATTATTTTAAAATTTGGCCACTAGGTTTGAAGAAGAAATTTATTTAAAGTTGCACTAAATACATATCAGGAAAACTGAATCTGAACCCCTAGAGATATCAAAATAATTGTAAAGGGTCACCCAATGGAAACTTATGATGAATTATTTTCAAATTTTGCCATTAGTTTTGGAGAAGATGATCATTAAAGATTTTGCTTTTTAATGCCATGCCAACCCTAGTTCTGCACAGAACCTATTTCTTCGAACAACTTTGTATAAGTAGAAGAATTAAGGAGGAGGTGTCGTTTGAAGCAAATTTTGACTGACGGGCGGATGGCAGCGACAGACCAAGACAATAATCCATCATGAGCATCATGCTCAGGTGAGCTAAAACTATTTAATGAGGTCAGTATTGAATGATCACTCAATAACTTTCAATGACGTAAACAAAACATGTTTCTTCAGCAAAATTCGATGCTGCTGCAGAAACGAATCCGCAACATAAGGTAAAAAGATCATAATTATAATATAAGGAATTTAGATTGACAAACATAACAGTTTCTCTCTGCCCCATTATCCCACACATCCCGTGACACAGAACCGTTCAAATTACAATTAGAACTTGGTGGTAAACGTTAGACTGTACCACTGAACCTTCTGCAATGCAAACATTTAGATAGACACGGTTATTAAATGGTGAAACTACTATTGCAGATTGAAAATTGAAATGCGACTACAATTAAATTGCAATGCAATGTCACGTATACTCACGTCCGGTGCAAGAAGCACCAAAACTTGAACTCTGTCATTTTCTGAAAACACTGAAATCTTGTAAACGGAATAAATTCATATTCAAGTAAGAGATAAATGTTGAACGCACAAAGGTTCAGTAAATATGACAGTCAGTGGTTGGCACTAATAAAGGTTTTAAACAATCCTTCATGCATATGCTTAAATGCTAAGTTGAATCTAAGAAACGTAAACAAATTAATCATTGTTAGTTTATCTTAACTTACATTTCATCTCAATCTCCTTGTCGTTTTGTTTTTCCTCCTCTGACTTGATCTTTGGAAGTGACTGAAATATATAGGAAAATCGATTTATCTACACGTGTGACTACTGTAGACACGTATGGCTTCCTTTTTTAATTATTAATTGGTTTTGTTTTTTGTTGCTATTATTGTTTTTATGGCTGGGGATTGGCATTTTTCTCTCTTTATTTTGTTCTTCTATTTTTCTCTCTGTATAACAATGCCCAACTTAGTCATGTGCGAATAATAATACTTTGTTCGTTGTATCACGTTGCAAGAAACATATTTTGTTTATGTCATTTTATAAAAGTGTTGAATTTTGAATTGAGAATCCTTTCAGAGCAATCGTCGTATGCAGGGTGAACTTAAGCAAAATATTGTGTGATTTTGCTTGACAGAAATCGTTTAAACCTGGGAACATGGGTACCTCTGCATATTCAGAAAGTTAAGCCTACGGCTAACGAGATCATCATACAACTTAAGATGCATTTAACATATATAGACTACGGTCAAGATAGATTTTCACATCCAGATTTCATCTGAATATAGGCTAAAGCATATACACATGTGATTACATGACTATATCCCTTACAAAGTGTGTATCATGACATGGAAACACCGATGATTCACACTGGCTTTATTTGACAGGTTTAAATGAATTGTTTGATCATAACTTCAATTTCAGTGAATTGTTTACAATAACAATACAATACAATTACAACATAACATAACACGAAATGCATACATTGACCCAAATGTTTGTCGCTGTAAAGAACATGTTATAACTTTGATTATCGGAAGAGTAGGCACATACAAAATAATCATAAGTAGATTGAAATATAGCCCTTTTTGCATAACTTTAATAAATGTGTTATACATATACCTTGAATTAATAGAATTTTTTTTATATGACATATATAAAATGACCATAACACGATATGGATACACGGACCTATACTTATCAAATGTCACTTATAGTATGCAGTTTCATACCGCCAAACTTTAGTTTTACACAACCGTTATTCAGGCAAGAATGATCTTAATCGAACAACTGCCAGTACTTATTCAAATTGTGTTTTCATATGTAATAAAAGCATCTTGCATATGCTGTCATTTTATACCAACATTTATCAAAACTGACCGAGATATTATTATTTTACTAGCAAAGGCTCGCAGAATAAGAAACACCTGAACTGCTTTGACAAACTGTCGTAAAAGTGATAGCTCATGTAAATACATTAAATGCACTAAAAGAAAATAAGCTCAGCTAAAGACATTTAAACATATCAGATCCTCTAACTGTATTGCTCTAGTCAATAGGAAGATATGACCAATCACCTTTCCACCAATTGTTTAAAAACATTTAGTTGTGCAGAACAGAATGTTTTTTAATGAATATATGGAACTCTTGGTACATAATTGCTCAGTGTATAGATCTTATCATGTATCTTTATTATGCGCAGTCATATGGAACCCCCATAAGTTACTACTGAAGTGCTGAATGAAAGTTATGTTTAGTTACCTTTGTGATTGTTTTCAAATCGTGTATGCTGCTCTCAACAATGCCTACTCGATCTTCAACATTCCCTACTCTGCCCTCAATGGTATATACTGTGCCTTCACCGGTCGCTACTCTGCTCTCAACATTGACGACTCTGCTCTCAATGGTATGAACTTTGGCGTCACCGGTGGCCACTCTATTCTCAACATTGATGACTCTGCTCTCAACGTTGTCTACTTTTCTATAAACAGTATCTAATTTCATTTCCAGTCCTTTTACCGACTCTGACAAGGTATCTATAGATTGTTTGTTGGTGATTTCAAGACTCTGCAGTTGCAAGGTCAAGTCAGACATAATTTGCTTCATACCCGGGGCATCTATATTTTGAATGGTGTTTTTTAACGACACATTTTCCATACTTAACTGCAAAAATACAAACGGTGATATAATGCATAAAGTGAATGCAAGCCAATTTATAGAAAAACGTACATTAATGTGAACCTGTTTGTATGAACTATTATGAAGATACAAGCTATACCGAAAGTTGGCCAAGATGTAAGAGAGAAACATTTATATATATGCACAATAATAATGTTATAATATTTGTAATTATTATAGTAATAGTAATTAAAAGTTAGTGTAAATAGATATTACAAAAAGATTATTACATTAAGATAAATAGAAATGATCTTTTAAGTAAAATATATTTTTATTACATGAAAACATATTATTCAATCAGATATGAAATGCTTACCTCTCCTACTCGGCTCGTAACATCTTCTAGTTTTTGTTGCAAAGTGTTATAACCATCTTTGGAGGTTTCATGTTTGGATGCCAACGTGCAAATTTGACTTTTAAGCAGTTCGGATTCGTCTCGTAAATTGCTAACATCTTCTTCAACTGCGGACAGTCTTTGACTAAGGGCCGTTATTTCCATTTCTTTATTCAAGTAAATATCAAGTGGATGGTCTCGTAGCTAGAAACAGAAACTTAACATTACTGATTGCAATAGATATAAAAATTTTATTGTTCGATACGCATGTTTCTTATAGAGTCATATAAATTCCAAAACATACAAATATACCCATATGAATGTTGGGCATGTGCATGTATACCTAATCAGTTTTGAACACTTCTCTTTTTTCTGTTGAAATTACTTCACTCAACTACTTCAAACTATATCTTTTTATCAAAAGAAACATTGAATTACCTGTTTTATGTTCTTAGAGGCATCCTGGCATGGTTGAAGATTTTGTAGGTGATTTGAATCCTCTAACAAAGAAATCATTTTGTCCAACCACGCTTTCATGTCGGCGTGCTCAACCTCCAACTTTGCAGAATGCATAGTATTGTTTCGGACATTCTTGATCTAAATGTTACAATTCAAAGTAAGTCAATACAGTTGAATTTATATAATATCAGGTTTTACCATTTAAACTATAATACAACATAGATAAAGGTAAAAAGCTGATACGTCTTGTGTTTTAGTTACGTCTGGCTTTAGAATGTATTCTTTAATTATCCTAGCATAGGTTGAAGAAAGGTCCTTTGATGTGTAAGGAAATGCCTCTCCATATATAACAAGGTAGCTGTGTATGACGATAATGACAATTTGGGGTAAGGTTGGCATGCATATACTAATTGAATGTCTTTTCTGGAAACAAATAAACTGATGACAGTATTGCACACACTTTTGGTCTACACTCTTTCGAATGTGGTAAAACTTAGAATGCGCTAACCTTGTTTTACTTTAGAATAATTCATGTAAAAAACACTCACGAATATTATTGATACTGGAACAAATGTAACGATTATGCTGCAACCATTTAAATATATACTAATCAATGTTTCCCTTTTTTATGATAAACACGATTTTTTACAGATAAAGCACATTTGTGGTCTGGCCTTTGCTGTTGTAGTTCCATTTTTCATTATAGAATATCAACTTTAAAATGAAATGTTTTAATGAAAGAACAGATCAAATATCAAACAATATTGTACATTGTAACCGAAAGGAAAATTAGTATTTAATTTTACCAACTCCTAAAAAGACCGCATACATTTTTATTCAACTTTGATATCAAATTAAAGTAGTTTATAAGTTGTACAGATCTACCAACCTCCTGCAACACTGTTATGTTCGACAAAAAGGTATGGAAATACTTGCAGTCCAACATCAAAGTTAGCAAACCCATACAGTCACTGTCCTCGGCTTTCTTGTGGTTAGAACAGCCAAATGGTTGAAATAGTTTGGCAACTTCCCATGGTTCATCTGGCCAGAGACATGGATTACTATTCTTCCATTCGACATTTGGGCATGGCAAATGTCGATGATGTTTAAGAATTTCTTCAGACCATACATTGCAAATGTTTGAATTGCAATTCATTATCCATTTTGTGGTTTTGGTTGTTTTGTCTTTTCGTCTAACTGCGTTGTTGTATGTGCACGTACTGCATTTGGATATCGTTGCAAAAAGTCTACTGCGTTTTACATTGGTCTTTATATGCGTGTGAAATGCATCGGCTTTGTTATTGGCAAATACTGTCAAGCCTTCTTTTAGACGTAACAGTGCAAGACTGGTCTTAATCCAGTCTAAATACTTTTCATTTTTGAAACGGTCGGACTGCATGTTGGAATCTGTAAAACGAAAAGAGGTGAGTTGAATTCTTGATGAATTAATTTATCGTTTGTGTATCAGTTAATACATAAGATCATATTAAAGATTGGATTATTAAATAAACTTGTCGGTGGATATAACATGTACATTTACTAATAAAAGTAACACATAAAATTGGAATATAACCCGCTTTTATTTTGTCTCAATTTCATTACAACCAATGCCTCTGAGAAGCCTCTACGTTGAAACATTACTACAGTGAAATCTCGTTTTTATATGGCTCCTATTATAAGGCAAATCCACTCTTGCTGGCGATATTTCATGGAATGAAATTGTTCCATTAAAATCATCAAAGAAATGCTCAGTATCACCATAGCCATTCGCGCTTTTATTTTAGTGTTAATGTATAAAAGGAATTGTCTTTAACGTTATCATAATAATCACCAACATCATTATCAACATCACTGTAAATCTACAACTGTAATGTTGTATGAGGAATAGTGTGCCTCTGCTATACTTGAAACCATATGTTAACGTTACAACGTTAATGTTACAACATCTTCTACTCAAACAAGAATGCGGCACAGATCATCCTAAACAATCTTATTCATAATTTATCACATTTGATGTTACAATTAATTTGGATGCAAAAACTACAAACTACCCGGATTGACTCCGTTATTTTCTTACCAACAGTCTATTAAAGTCCAGCCACCGAGTATTTCTTTGCCAAATTAAACAGAGTGCACTGAACTAAGTTATACACCAATGTCGTAATTGGCTTTGAGTTTAACCTTGACCCTCTTCTTCACATTTAACTGCATGTAACTATATAATATATATAATAAAATAACTATATCGATTATAATTGCAAGCATTTGGGCTTGGTCGTGATACAGTAAATAAAATGAGTACTTCTAATTGGTTGTATTAAAATAGTATACTGAACTAGGTTATCAACCAATGTGATAAGTGGCTTTGAACTTCAGCCTTCCAAACGTGTAGCTAACGTTATATGTGATAAATATTCAGATAAAAAAAACATAATATAAAAGCATTGGACTTAATCATGATATAGTAGTAAAAGCTACGCATTTGTTTGTTATGACATTGTACGGAGCTGATTGAATAATGGTAAACTTTTCGGTTTACTTGAAGACAAGCACAAGGGTTTTCACGTCCAAACTTCTACATAAAGTAGCCCGGTCATATAGAAGGTATTTGAATTCTGAGTTCCCATTTTAAAGGTAGAATATGAGAAATTTTAGAATCCGCGGCGGCCGTGTTTGATATGACATGGTCATAATCACGTGGGCGGCTATGTTGTTTAAAGCTATAGGATATTAAACCATGAATAAACTCGACAGTGTTCAACTGGCCCTTCATTCCTTACACAGTGTTGTTGCAAGTATCTGACTGAATACTGTTTCCTTTTTGTTTTGCAAATTAATTCTCAATGTTTCAACATGTTCTGTACCACGCTTGAGATATTTCTGGAAGTCCACATTAAGAATTTTCAAGTTAAAAAGAGGCACATGCTGTTTTAGTCTGTTACTTCTTGTCTTACCGTTTGCCTCAAAAACTGTTTTTCAGTATTTGTATTCTTCATTTTCGGTCATTTGACTATTTGATTTATTATGGATCAATGCCCTGTACATGACTTCTTTTTAGTCATTATCAGAAGGTCGAAGTCTAAATTGCTTCAGCATGTTAAACGTCTGTGAATGTGTTTTCCCAAGAGACAGGTAAATCTGTAAATATATTTAAGCCATTCCTGCTATTAAGAAAAACGGAGGATCCTCCCTGCATATCGAAGAAACAAAATATGTTCATGGCTTACGCCGAAGGTGTCAGTTACAATCTTGTCTTGATTGTACAGAAAACCTCGAATCAATGGGAATAGGAAGTATAAGTTATCGCAATAGATGTCGAATTAGTAACATTTGTCTATACTTTGCTCCCTATATACATGTCACATAAGGTGACAGTTACAATGTTGTCTTGATTTTACAGAAAACCTCGAATCAATGTGAATAGGAAGGTTAAGTTCTCGCAATAGATGTCGAATTAGTAACATTTGTCTATACTTTGCTACCTTTATACATGTCACATAAGCTTTATTTGTCTAAGCTTTGCTTCCCGAATAACATGTCGTTGTAGCAACATTTGATTTAGGCTTGTTTTCTTCAAATTGGCAATATTTGAAACTATAGCTGTTGCCATGGCAACAACAATTCAACATGGAATCCAATTTTTGAACAACTTTGGTAGTGGTCCATCCAACGATCATTTCTGTGAAATTAATTTGAAATTAAAGTCTAAGAGACGCATTTGTTCAAAGTGTTCTACATAGTTATAAAAGGAAAACTGTTCCCGCTTCTTTTCGGCCTTGTTCTTACATGATCTTTTATATTTCATTTTCATCAAGTGGTTTCAGAGCAAATATTGTTTGAACATATTTTTGATGTCCGATGTTATATTTCACAGATGAGCTACAACTGTGTTATTTTTTTCAAGGGAGATGTGGATGTGTCTGAAACTCATATGATGATCATCAGTCAATATCAACACCTGCGCAAAAACAATTGCCTAGGCCTTCAGAAAGCTAGCCAAATATAAGGCTTTACAAACTTCCAGTAATAGTTATTACTCCATACACGTTTAGATAAACTAAACGTTTCCAATAAGCGTCTATTTTTTTCAAAAACGATAGAGAATAGATTAACTTGCCGGTTTTTGTTATTTGATAATTCTGTGATAAGATAATTTACATTTAAAATTTATTACGTATAAAATGCATGTACGTTTAAGTCATTTTATATATATATATCACAAAACCACATTGTACAATGATATTTCTTAAAATAACTGTGTAAAGCAGTTCACGGTAAATAACGACTACGAACTGTTCTACTTTGCATTAGCAGTTTTACTTGTAATACTTGTTTAGGAGATGGTTTGAGTTTCATTCCTAGTCAGATCATACACGAAGGTTGCAGAAAGCGACACTGTTATCAAAACAAGCCAGTCACAAAGGGAACAATTCAGTTTCTAACGTTTTTTTCGTGGTACTCAATCTGATTTAAAAAGTTAAAAAAGAGGTACATATGTAAAAGGTCATGTAAGAACTTCAGAATATCAGATTACTGTAACAAGTGTTTAACTACAGTCAAGTCTTTTGATATACTTTAATTAATATAGAAGAAAGTGTGGTGAGAAAAGGCATTCTATAGCGAATGTATATATATATATAACACAAAAAAGTAGAGTATTTTTATCTATCGTGGTATCTACTTGCTCTCCTGTATTTTGATTTGGATTAGCCCTGATTATAGATGCTAACTGATGTTTTGTGACGTTGATGACAGTAACAATACATCTCTATGGTTTTACAATAAAGTGGGTAAAGTCTTTAATACTACTGATGAATGCCTATATTTTTTCTGGAAATTGTTTCTCTTTTATTCTAGCATTACATAATTCATAATTGTTTTGAATGTGAATCACTGCTTTGCATTAAACGTTTTAGAGACAATACTTATCAAATGCTTGAAGAAACAAACGACCAGTGCGATTGAATTATTTTAGAGAGAGAAAAAAGAGTGGCTACAACGCATGAAGATTGTTTTTTCTTTCCTTCATCAAATCTTATGGGACTGTTTTTTCCCAAGGTGGATGACTGCCTGTACATAATACAGATGTAACGCAGTTAATTTTTGTAATTAGTTCTACCTCCGCCAAAAATCAGGCTAAAATGAATGGCTTGTTTAGGTGGAGATGTTATTCGAAGGAAACTGTTGACGAACGAAAATGCAGGGCCCCCATAGCTCACCCTTGAGCACTTCATGCTCAACTTAGCTTAAACCAGTCTGTAAATTGCGTGTACCATTTTGTCACAAGTCGCTTCTGTGTCATTTAAATTGTTGGTTTAAAACAGAGGCATGGATACCAAGGCAATTAAATCTGATAGCAGCATCTGCATATACTGTAGCAAAAAACTAAAAATATACTATAGATAACGGTGAT
>JAULCC010185777.1:0-13058 GCA_032358795.1 Nuttallia obscurata | reverse complement strand
GTTGCCTGGGAGTCATTGGAATAATTGTATCAAGTTTCACCATGAGCTTTTCTTTGTATTATGACTTCCACCTCATACACAATGTTGTCTGAAAGAACAGAGTAAAGACAGGTACATGCATATACAGTCAAATCTCTCTATAGCATTTGTAGAGAGGTGTCAATGTATGTCTGGAAGAGGAAGAGAAGACATTGAATTGGAAAGCTATTGCAGAAATTTAAAAAAAATAAAAATAAGAAAAAATTCAAGTTTCATGTTTACTGCATGTGTTCAAATGCTAAAAAAGTATTTATTATATATTTGGTGTCTGTAATTATAAAAAAACATTATTGTATTCATAGTGTGTAAATTTATCTGGTCTAAAGTAAAGTAAATAACAATGCTGTTTTGGATACATCTACTTTATACAAAATATTACTACACCAAAGAAAATTTATCCATAATCTGATATTGTGCATGACAATTACAGTCTGTAATGATAAACTGCTCCATTACACAATTTCCCTGTAATAAGGTATTGTTATAGTTTATTAGATACAGATATTGATATTGGTAAGCTGATATTTAATACCCTAACATTTCCTTTCTCTCTGTAGTTACTATAATATCTGCTTTAATGTTAGCTGTGTACCTGAGATGTCTATGATTCCTTATTATTCTTGTACCTCTAATGTCCAATGTGGACTCAGACTAGGTTGTTGAATTTCCAGGAAGAAACATTTAATATCATTTACAACATTAAGAAGTACACCAGTTCAGTCAATCTGTGCCTATGTTGATGAAACCTTGAGCATGCTTAATTATAGTACATATTCGAATTTGAATTTCCTGAAACTAAAAAAAATATATAAAAGTTCAATCGAGGTTTCCTATGCTACCCAAAGAACTGTAACTGTTGCCATGGTGACAGCTGTGGAAGCTGACCTCACCAAAATTATTATTTAGCCACTACAATTGCCATGGTAGCTAGAAACCAGGTCCCAGGGGCCTACAGTTAATTATGATCAGTTTATAGATCTGACAGACTCTCTTACATTAACAGAAGGAAAGCAATGATGGAATTATGGCTATGTAGATTGAAGCAAGGAACCAGGTCATATACAAGGATCGTGACTCTGATGATGTGAACATTTATGCTATCTTTAACAATATGGTGACATCTACATTGCCAGGTCACCGCAATTAAATATCCACCTGTATTCAACAACTAAAAGTTATGCATTCAAGAATGATAATTCCCACTACTTCTGTGCCGTCCTTCCAGAGAAGTGTGATACATAGTGCTCGCATTGTATGTGGGTCAGACCTTCCTTCACTGAAACTTTACGATGACTTTAACTTTGCAATTTTTTAACATTTCTTCTTCAAACTATCAAATTGTTTTGCTTATAACAGCAGGGTTGTGATGCTGCCTAATTATGCAGGTCAGGGTTGTATTTAACAGAGTTATGCCCCCTCTTTACTAATCGTTTTGCATTTTCTGACAAAGTGCAATAGGGCAACATACTTGTTCTTTTGAACACCCATTTAGTGTACCTCTTATCAGCAGCTAATACTGAGGTGACATTGGAAATTACATTGAGTACAAATAACAATAGAGCAACCAATTCACTTTGAATCACTCGTGTGTCATTTCAAGTCAGCAAAATGTCTTCTTTTTTTTTCTTGAAAACACACTCCCATGCGAATTATTTTCACTTTGTTAACATTACAAAGCTCAGTTTTGAGCTTTGTTTTTAGCAAAGATTAAGCTCTTTATTTTACATGGAGAATCATTTGGTATATCAGTTGAGCTATTCTGGCCCTGATGGGTCTCCTGTGTTTATAGAACAATCACCATGGACTTAGTTTTTTTTGTAATTTCAGAATGAAGTAGCTGCAGCCCTTGCTGAAGCAGGTTTCACCATCTTTGCCTGGAAAGGTGAGACAGAGGAGGACTTCTGGTGGTCCATTGATAAATGTATCAATGCTGATGGATGGCAGCCAAATATGGTAAGGGAACAACAGGGTCCAGTCAGGACATCTCTTAAAAAGGTCTTTTATCAGTTCAATGCATGTTGCACTCAAAATATAATAAAGGAACAACAGGGTCCAGTCAGGGCATTCTTGAAAAAGTCTTTTCTCAGTTAAGTGCATGCTGCACTCCAACTATGGTAAGGGAACAACAGGGTCCAGCCAGGGAATCCATTAATAGGTCTTTTATCAGTTCAGTGCATGCTGCACTCAAAATATAATAAATGAACAGCCGGGTCCAGTCAGGGCATTCTTGAATAAATCTTTTATCAGTTCATTCATGCTGCACTCAAAATATGGTAAGGGAACAGTTGGATCCTGCCAGGAAATCCTTAATAAGGTCCTTAATCAGTTTTATGCATGCTACACTCCAAATATGATAAGGGAACAGCAGGCTCCAGTCAGGGCACTTTAAAAGGTCCTTTTTCATGTCTGTTTATTCTGCACTCATAATCATGGTCATATCAAACTTTAGGATGAGTGCTTCATCATTTATGGGATGATTAACAGTATATGTTTTCATTGTGGCAAACAGTTAAGACTTTGTTCAGATAGTGTGTTCTTTGCATGCCACTTTGTCAGCGTCAGCATTTAATGTTTGCAATAGTCTTTTAAATGAGCAAAATATATTGATCATTTTATAAAAATGCATTTGAAGACAATTATTTATTCATTTCTGTATTGAATACCCTATTGTGCCATCTGCTTAGACCTATTAGCTACTAGATATTACAAGGAAATGTCACAGGATGTGATGGCTAATGCTACCTGGATGACAATGGCACAGTTTAGTTGCAGTCAATATTTATGTAATAGTTTTGTCCACTTAAATTGAACATTAGTTTTACAACCCTTTATCTGTCTGTGGCAAGAGTTGTTCCCATGACATTATGCTGTTAAACAAAACATATTTTACTGTCTTAGTATGAATATGTCAATCTGATAAGAAGATATAGTCATTAAGACCATAAAATGCCACACTATTCTTAGTTTCAATGTTTTTTTTGTTTCAGTAATAGATAAGTGTACTTACATAATAATTTGTGGAAGATTTTTTTTTCCATTTTAAATTCTACTGTACATTGATGTGTATTCTGGGTACATTTTTTACTTAGAATTTTAATGAAATTATTTACTAAGAATTATGTCTCCTTTTATAGGGAGGAGACATATTGATTTTGTGCTTTCCGTCTGTCCATCAGTCCGGATTTGTTTGTCCGGACAATAACTCTAACATTTTTCAACGAAGTTTAAAATTATTTCACATTTGCATTCCTCATCATCAATGATCAAGACCCAGGTCTGTACCTCAAAGGTCAAGGTCACACTTGGAGATCAAATGTCAAAATTGGCTCATATTCAGCTTGTTCGGACCATAACTCTGAGGTTTCTCAAGGGAATTTAAAATTATTTCACATATACATTCCTTATCATCAGTTGGTGTGGCATGCGCAAGACCCAGGTCTGTACCTCAAAGGTCAAGGTCACACTTGGAGGTCAGATATCAACATTGGCTCAAATTCAGCTTGTCTGGACGATAAATCTGAGATTTCTCAACGGAATTTTGTCAAAAACAAGCTCTAGTTTTAATGAAATGTTAGGGATGCACGGTATACATTGGAATGAACATTGTGCTCTAGAAGCATGTACATGCATAGAATAAAAAAATATCTGGCTGGACAGAATTCTTACAGCTCTTCTGCTTCTTCTACATTCAAATGCTAAATTGGTGATCTCATGTTCCTCTTAAATTTGGAGTTAAATTATACATAGCTGGATTTTTCTTCACCGTCAGTAAAATGTTCTGTATAACATTATCAGCTGGCCACTGCCTTTTGTCATTCAGGAGTTTGGGTTGGACAGTCAAGTAGTAATTGATCTGAATCTTTGACACCAGTTCAACTTGATTAATTCTGTAGGATAGAGTCAAGCAAATAATCTGCAATGGTGTGTTTTCAGGAATTGGCAGGGTCTTAGATAGTTCTGAGATTCTTACTCTCAAGTTTTCTTCAAATTTCAATCCAAGGCCCTGTTTACAAAGCTTTGTTCAGTCTAGGCTGAGTTTGAGATTGAAAAAGCTTTCTGCAATTTTTGTGCAGTTTTAACCTAAACATCATTTATGAGACTGAAAATCAATATAAATATTTATTGCCAAGCAAAAGTTCACTTTAAAACATCTAATTTAGATAATTATGACAATAAAGTTTCATTCTCAAACTCGCCTGAGACCGAAAAATGCATTCTGATCACCAGGCCTATTCCCAATACAATTATCCTTGAATTGCATGTAAGAGATACTGTAGTTTTGCCATTTCTACAGATAAACTAAATTTGAATAAGGAATTTAATCTACAATTTTTGTCTTCTCAATAAAATGTATTTTGTTCTGAAAAAGAAATTAAATAGCAATTCCTAGACAGCTCAACTAGGGAATGCATCACATCAGTTTTCATTTTGTCATGTCTACTGTCATATAAATATTGTTAAAATTGCTAGAATTTCCCTGAAATGGTTTTTAAACAACTGCTTCTCCTGTGTTGGTTGGATAAAAGATGGAGTAGTTTAAATGTCATCAAAATCATTTGCCAAAATGCTTTAGTTGTATATTATTCAGGGCGAGAGAAATGAGATATGTATTTCATTTACGAGGGGTGTTCGTAAAGTTTCGGGACAAGTGCTGTAACATTCTTGTATTTTAATATTTTTAAACAGTTTAAACATACATAGCTCCATATTCTTGTTTCTTATTCTCAGAAGGAAATTTACAAAACTAGAAATGACACACTAGTTATTATTACCATAGCGACATAGGCAGTGTTCAGTCTAGCTTTTTCTAAATTTTCTAAAATTTGGGGCCCTTTGCAAACAAACACTATTTTTCCTCATAAAATCCCATTTGTTCCCATATGTTTTAACTAAACTATATAGAGTAAGTGTTTCTTTCCGTCGAAAATGGACTGCATGGCCGTACGAAAACTGGGCTGTTCCTTTTTGTCTGTCAGTGCATTAATATGAATTGTAGACTACATGTGCATACGGTTATTTGTATTAACTAATAACAAATGGGTTGTATTTCCCTGTTGAAATACAAATAGAACGTTTTATGAACTATTTTTATGGCCGAGTACCAGCCTTTATTTTTGCTGAAACTGGCAAAGTGGGTATCTATCGGCTTGCTTTGCGAGATCTGGAATGTTGCTGTTTAATTGGAATTTGAAGCAGTCCTTCAGCATTGGCCTTTAATTTAGAATTCTAAATTGTAGCTGGTAAAAACACTCAGAAATTCTCTTAATTTTCTTTTACATGTCTAGTTTAAACATTATTTTGCATGCGTAAAACATCGAAATTCAACAGCAGATGCTAGGCTATATTTAGCAGCAAAAGTACCATAACAACAGGCTGGTTATCTATAATTAACTTGTGTCAACCAGTTTATAGATGACACAGTCAGCAAGGTGCTTGTTAAAGGGTGGAAAGAGTGAAAATAGTGGCAATAAGCTAAATAGAACTTTAAGGGACGAGAGCGTACGACGGAACTATGCTATGTTTGATATTGCACCATTTTCAATTTTATAGGGCCATTGGCACAATGGGGCAGCCTAGATTGAACACTGCATAAGGGGCAAATAAATGTTTAATCATTGCAGAATATCTATATTTCTAATATTTGACACAATACACAAAATGTCATGTCAAATTTCCTCAAAATATTCCCCAGAGTACTTCGCACACTTCTCGTGTCTTTGAACCCAAGAGTTTAAGCAGCTGTTGAAGTTTTTTGTTGGTATTCTTTTGATACACTCCAGAAAAAACACTGGCAGGTCTTGGATGTTGTCAAAACGTGAGCCTCTCATTTCGTTTATGATGTTGGGGAAAAGTTAGATTCTTTCATAAGGCCACCTGATTAACTCAGTGGTAAAGTGTCTGCTTTTGTGCAGGAGGCCATTGGTTAAATCCCTGACCTGATCAAAACAAAGACTTTGAAATTGGTAGTAATAACTTTCTCTCCTAGGCAGTCACTCAGGATTTCAGGTTGGCATTTAAAGATTGGATAGTCAGTGTCAGGATAAAGTGACAAGCTCATTAGGTCTAAATCAAAATTATCAAACAAACACATTGATTTTTAAAAAGTGAAAGATAGAATGTATGGATATAACCATTTGCTGGTATATTAACAACATTAATAACTTTGCATGTCAGCTACATAAATTTATGTAAAACTTTAGATATTAAGATGATGTACAATTGTATAAGTCTAATAAAATGTCTGTCTGTCTGTCATGTAAATATTTAAAGAAAATGGGTTTTTCCTAATAGATATTTCATACCAAAAAAGCATAATGACTTCTCCCTGTAAGATACCAATATATTTTTCTGAAAGGATAATGATTTCTCCCTATCAGATATTGGTACCTCACACACGTACCGAAAGAGTATTGATTTCTTTGATAAGCTGACTGTTTTAAGAGAAAATAAAGAGTAGATTAGGGAAATTCATTGAAGATGAACATCATTTATTAACTATCTCAGCATAAGTATTTTCCAGATCCTAAGCCTTCAGGTTAATACAATCTGTGTTTTGGGTATTAATCTTTCTATTTCTTGTACAGACACATTACAAGGACAAGACTTATTGTAAAACTCCAGCCATGAAGTCAAACGGCTGCCTTATAACTTTTTTTCTCCATAGGCAGTTATAATTGGGAAGATGTCCAGAAGTATCTGGCTTCTATCTAAGTAGTACTTGTGTGTCTTTTTTTGTCAGGTGTAGGTAATGAGAATGACAAACATGCAATGGGATTATGATTAAGGAAGCCAAAGTGGTTGGTGATTTCCTTTTTATGCCTGCTCGTCTGTTTATCCTTGATGTTTCTGAAATCAGTCTTTTTTTTGGATTCCCCCTAAATATTTGCTAAACAGTATGCAGATTTTCCTTTCCTATCCTGAAATTTGACCTTCTAGATTTCTTTCTCAGTTTAATGCTCAAAATTTCTTCGATCCAGGTTATTTGAGGAAATTTCTCTAAGACCCATGCAACTAGAGACAATTTCTTGGAATAAATGTAATATTTTGAAGGATGTGACGTGGCTGATATTTCTAGACACTGGTTATTTGAAGTCATTAAAATATGTTGGAACCTGTTGGTTATATATATACTTGTCTGGAGACACAAAGAAGTGTTGCTTACTAGATAGACAGACTGTCTGTTCTATTTGTAGATGTGTTGACTTAATATAAATTATGGTGCTGTTTCCATACATTTTGTTGTAGAGTTTGAGCAAGATGATAAAATTAATATGGAATTATGAGAACATACCGTAATTAAAATGTTAGTTTCTTTGTACAGTTTAGCAAATCCTAAATGACTCTTGTGATACTATTGCCAGTAATACTGGGTGAGAGAGAATGAGAGAGTAAGTGAAAAAGAGTTTTTTGCCCCACGTCAATGTATAGGTCTATTTCACAGTTTCTCCATTTTCATCAAGACATGTCATTTTGGATCAGGTTTCTGTTTCATATGCATTATATTGCAGAAACATTGTGAGACTTCAAAGCAAATGGTTTCATTTAATAGCAGGTGCATTCATTTTATGTTCTCCTTTTCTTCAAGCTTTATTATAGAGATCAAATTTAAACTGCCCATGGGGAGGGTACAGTAGTGCATAATGTGCAGCTTGATTTCTACAAGCTAGATGTTTGTTATTTATTTTGTATATTTGCAACAAAATCTCTTTGAGCATATTTGAGATACTCTCAATATATCCAGGGTAGAATTAGTTCTTATCTGTGTAGAAAAATTGAGTCATATAAGGACTCATTGCTGTAGATTACTGTTGGAGTTGAATCTGAAACCCTTGGTTTACAATCCCTTGCTCTGACCACTATGCTTCAACACTCCAGAGGATTGTTCATGATGGGTATTAAGCTTTTACCCACTGTTCAGGAATTTGTGAAGTTTAAATCAAGTGATGTCTAAAATTAGTAGTGTTGTATCAGGGTTTGCACTGTTTTGCTGTGGAAAAGCCAAATTGTTTTTTATGGGTTTTTTATCTTAAATATATCACTTTTATCCAATGCTTATAGATATTGTTTATGAATATTAATGATCAAATGAACAAAACAGTCTTATTATAATCATTCAGCAGGTTTAGGGCTAGAGAATATATATTATACCTGTAATGAAACATTTTAGGACTTTGTACAATAATTTATAGTACTTTATATGTAATATAGATAAAGATACAACTTTATGGAACTGACCTTGCTGCGTAATAGTTAATTTACATAAAACAACAGCGGCTTGTCAAACAAAACTTAATACTTAACAAATCTGATTTGTTTTAGAAATTTATTTATTATCAAGAGAATATACTGTTACCAAACTTACAATAACCAAAGATGCATCCAAACATGTATGGTAATACAGAATTCAAGGAAAAACACTTGATACTGAAATTACTTTCAGTTTGGAACTTTTCTGAGGTGTATTTATCCAGATGTTTTACATGTGCTATCCATTATGTAATAGAAACAGTATTTCAATTTAATAGCGGTTTACATTAAGGCAAATAAAAGATAAATGCACCATTAAAATAAGTCTTTCTTATAATTAGGTGATCAAGTAAGATGCAGACTTTTGTTGGCTAAATAAGAAAATTCATATAGAATGACTCAGATTTAAGCAGTGAGGAAGGGGACCCCTCTTATTAATCAATACTATATGACTGTGTTATCATAGCAACTGACTTGTAATCTAAAGGTCACTATTTCAATTCCCATTTCCTGGACAACTTACATATGTGTGCTGATTTTGTTGTTAGTTTACCCTTTCAACACATCAGGCTCCGTGATTATAAAGCATTTTTCATGCTAAACTCAGGTCCATGCTCAAATTACAAATGTTTAAAACATCAAATGATTTCATAAATTAGATTCAGATGCATATTAAAATCTTATTCATTGGGCATATACATGTTTTTATCAACATGAAAAGATTTTATCTGAAATATTGTAAATAAAAGAAGCAATTTAATTTCCATGCTCAAAGTGAGTTGAGCACTAAAAACGTTTTATAATCACGGGGCCAGACCTCTTTTTAAGACTGATGATGACCTAGATGCAAACAGTTTGTATCCTGATCAGGCCCACATTCTTTTTTATTGTTTATAAGTCACCATATGGCTTCAAGGGCTAATGGTTGTCCTAGAGAGAGGGAAGTGGATACAGAAAACTCTTCTGTTTCTTAGACATGCCCAGTGTATAGTACTGATACACAGGGGACTGAGGTCAAGACAGTCACCAACAAATTAGACATTTATATGATTCTTACCCAAAATTCTGAGCACTTAGCCATTACAACTAATTTTAAAGTCTTTGGTTTGACTTGGCCCAGGATAAAACACACAACCTCCTACACTGGAAGCAGACAACTAAACTAACCAAGCTATCCTCCATGTTATGTTATTGGACCGAAACTGTTTGATAAAGCAAAGCCATGTTTTTTCTCAAAATGTTTGCAGACATCATTTAAGCAGACAACAATTGTTCAGTGTTGAAAGATTTAATTGTTGCCAAAAAAGTAGTCACAATGATTGCAGACATCCCAGTAAAGAGGTTAGGTGATGACCCAGTAAAGAGGTTAGATGGATGGTCCAGTAAAGAGGTTAGGTGGATGGCAAGAAAAGAGGTTAGGTGGATAGCCCAGTAAAGAAGTTAGGTGAATGGCCCTGTTTAGAGGTTAGGTGGATGGCCCATTAAAGAGGTTAGGTGGATGGCCCAGTAAAGAGGTTAGGTGGATGGCCAGAAAAAGGTTAGGTGGATGGCCCAGTAAAGAGGTTAGGTGGATGTTATGTTCTTGAACAAGGTATAAAACATGACAAACAGAAAATAAACATGATAGAGAGAGCTTTTTTACTGGGTATTTTGGATGATTTAAAAAAAATTGTGCAAATGATCTTATCAGTATAAAAATATACTGGTAGTATTTCTTGGAGGAAATTATAATTATATCATATGTTTTTTGCTCTCCTTATTCTGCCGTGTGTGACGGTAGCAATAGTCACTAACACCTAAATCTAATGCTGCCCCAATGTGGAGCAATTTTATCAGATATTTTCAAGAGTATTTACATCCATTAGAGGAAATTTGCTCCAAAACAGCTTCCAAAAACATGATGAATAGCCTACTTCTGATAAAAACCACAATATCAGATATATTGGTAAGACTTGTGAGAGTGCAGACTTGACAGGATCCCTGATGGATATCTCTAGCTGTCTCCAGTGGTAGCTACAGACCTCACAAATTTGTCTCTTATGTGCTGATAATGTAATCCTATTAGGAGAAGAAAAATCTTTTGAATAATCGGAAGTGTTAGGGACAAGAGTATCCGGCAACAGATTTGTAAGTCTGGAGAAGAGAAAAACCAGTCCATTCTTGTAGTCACTTGCTTCAGTTCATTGTTTTGAGAAAGTATATTTTTAATGTCAGCACAGTTTCTTCACTTTTTTTGCAAGCTTTGTCCTTATAATCTTAATACATTGTCAACCCTTAAAAGGGTGTCAGCTTTTATGGATGCACCTGTCAGTCAATTGATAGAAGAAAAGCTCGTATGGATGAACCTGTCAGTCAATCATAGAAGAGAAGCTCTATAAGAATTTGTTCTTTAGGGTTTACTCTAAATATGTTTGTGGGTTCATTTTTGTTGTGCTTGAATTGAAAACGATAGTACATGTTTAAACATAACAAGTAAGTTCAGGGACAAATTGAAACAAAGATATTAAACAGGTCATTGGCAAAGATTACAACACAAAGCAACAAACAATAGCTTGTGGGACAATGCAGATGAAAAACTTGGTTTCCAGAACATAAAAACATTCAATTTATAGATCCAATCTAGTTTAAACATATTTATTTTTGCTCGACTATGTTGAAAGCCTATGGCTTGTAGAAACACTTTCAAGTCCCTTTCCTAGTTAATACCAGTACTTGGTGTCAAATGAAGGTCATGAGAAAGGTCTCATTCTGGGCTCAATCCAGCAGCCTCCTGAATGCATGTCGGACACCACATCTAAAATCTGTTTTAAACTGTTAATTTCCATACACTGTGATTTGTAAGTCTTTGCTTTCTTAAGTCCACTATGTTCTAACACTTTGACCTTAAATATGTTTTGTAGATTCTGGATGATGGAGGCGACGCCACCCACCTGATGCTTAAGCGGTACCCAGCTATGTTTAACATGCTGAAGGGAATCGTGGAGGAGAGTGTCACTGGTGTTCACAGACTTTACCAGCTGTCCAAGTCCAGTAAACTCACTGTTCCAGCCCTCAACGTCAATGATTCCGTCACCAAGGTAACAAACTTTTCATGTAGCTGGGTGTGGTTTTAAAATTGATGAATGCATATTATATATGAGGGCCGTTCAAAAATTACGTAGACAAGTCTTATTTTTCCATAGTAAAGCTATCAACAAATACCAAATTTTGATCAGGTGCAGTTGATTATGTGTGTCAACGACTTTTAAATTTCTGTGTCTATGTTTTCTAAATATAATTGTTTAGAAAAGGATTCGAATTGAACGTTAAAATCTTGTATGTGTAATGACGTCACATCAACAGACATTCACACGGAGCTATAATATTTTCTTACACCATTGGTCAAAAAGTCGAAGTTGAAATTTTACATACATAATACACAAAATAAATATATGGGTTGCGCCGTGCATGGCAACCTCGTTGCTATTACTACCATATTTGACTTTATTAAGACTCTTCTTCTATTATTCAAGATTCATATTAAATTTGTTTTATTCTGCTCTACAAGTCTTCAAAATTTGATTCAAATAAGACAATAGACAGATAAATTATTACAAATGTCTACATAATTTTTGATCGGCCCTCATACAATGTGATTGGTCAAGGAATCAGGATTTATAAAGATGTCAGAGAAATACAGGAGAAATTTATCCTAGGAATGCAATAAAAGGTTGACAAAAACTTTTATTAAGTAAATATTTTTATGGAAATATCAATGAAGTGAGCTAGATTTTCCAGAACCATAAGCATGTGGAACAGTAATAAGATCTTAATTTATTGTGTTTGAAATCTGAGATAATTACTTTTAATGTGCTTACTGCTTAGTTAATGATACCACAAAGTTATCTCTAACAGAATTAACAATACAAAGGAATCTGACGTCAAACAATAAGACATTTTAATTACTTTGTCTGATGATTAAGTGAAATGAGCTTTGAAGATTTTGTTTTTTGTTTTTCCCACTTGCTGTTGTTGTTTAATGCCAACTGTCCAATGATGTGGAAATTACAACAGGGATCTGAAATTATTTTCATTAAGCTGTCAGAAGTATACAATGAAATTGTGAAAACATATTTACTCTCATGGTTTCAGATTTCCCAGACAAAGATTACAAAGTGTAGAAATTATTTCTATATATGCCAAAGTTTCTGTTTGTTTTTTGTTTTTAAGGAACAGTTTTTATAGAAAATGGTATTTACTCTAGGTGAATTTTTATTACATGTAAAACTGTTCATTTACATGATATAATATGGTTATATTGTTCACTTGATACAACTTGTAAAATTGTTCACTTACATGATACAATATGTCAAAAAAACTGATAACTTACAAGTAATCTTTTTACTTATACAATTTTATCAGCTCACATGCCTCTGATTACCTTAGATTCAAACTAAGAAGCTAGTTTTTCATCAGCTGAGATAATGCCATGTTGAATTAAAAACATAAAATTATTTGATTTTTCAAAGTATTTTTTTATTACTCTTAAACTTATGAACAGTTTAAATATTGATCTACAATTCTTTTTAATATGTGTAATTCTGACAGTTGAAAATGGCTTGTGGTCATTATGTGATAGATTCAACCATAATCATCAATTCAAGAGACTTAAAATAATAATACAATAATAGAGTATCTGTATAACTCTCGGTAATTTGACAGCATCTCTAGCAATCTACTGATTATTTGAAATGATAATTTACACGCTTCACAAGATAAGGAGAAGAACTCAC
>JAULCC010185666.1:0-13060 GCA_032358795.1 Nuttallia obscurata | reverse complement strand
CAAGTTCGACATCTACTCCTAAGAAATAAAATATTGTCTCAATACATGGATACTACAACTATTTTAACGTATTTTCCATAGCTATCTTTAAGATTATAAATCAAGTTTCATTACCAACTTGTAATTTAAAGTATCCTATCTTACAACGTAGCAGACTGATGTTCTATATTGAGTCTCTACAAAACCACTTCAAGCTATGCCAGTTTGGTGCTGGATTGAATTTTCAGGAATTAAAGGGTAGAGCGTATGACATAATCAATAGCGTTTGGAAATGACAATACTTTATTGTTAAACATAATAAAATCACAGTTAACTAGACACAAATTTCATATTTCCATAAAATAGAAATTTCCTTTTACATAGACTGCCTAGTCGTTAAATGTCGTAAAGTACAATCTGAAAAGTAAGCTTATCCTATGGTTTTTATGTCAGTAGTTAAAATGTAAGAGTCAGAGATACAGACTGCGTTACTACCTGCCAAATGACATGTTCGACAAGATATGCAGCTCATGGATACAAACAGCTTAAATGGCCATACATATTAAAGATAAAAATGAACACCAAAGGTTACCGAAAGAGTATGTAATAGGAAATAAAGGTAAAGACAATTTTGCATAGGACATTCATAACTGAACGGACCTTGGTCCATGATACATGATCACGGGGTGATCCAGACTTGATTATATTGACTTCATAACACCTGTACAAGGCACATGCGTTCATCATATGAATCAGACTAGACTTAATGATTATGATGCATTCTTTGCTAGATATAGAGTGCAAAACTGCATTGTGCACGGGAAAACCATAGCCATGTGAAGCAGATGATACACCAGAACGTTATTTCACCTAACGACACAAAGCCATGACACTACATCCATTGCAACCATTTAACAGTAGCTAAAATATAATGGACCATAAGTTTCATATTATCAAAATTCATGTCCATCATTATATATACGTCATAATGGTCTGAACCGAAGTCAAAACTGCCTTGCCTATAACTAGTTTCTAATTAAAAGTGTTCGAAGTTCAAATAAAACTTTTAAACATACACGCCTTACCATTTGCAAAGATTGTCTTAAAAGGTTTTTCGTTCACTATCACCTCCACCTTTCCTTCTGACGGGTTAACAATGACGCCTATTTGGACATGTTCTGTCTTAAAACCCTTTGGCAAAGGAACACTGCAACTGATTCCCAAACAGTCGTCTTGTACAGAGCACACGTGACCAATCCCTTTGGCAATCGCCCCTCTGAACATCGGGCATGCTGCAATATCAATACATGTAGTAAGCATGCATACTGCTTTGGATTTGGAGTTAAATGAATGTCCGTTTCGTAGATGAACCAAAACTAGCTGCGCTCACGGGAGAGTTGAATTTAGTACACATATTTTGTTCGCACATTTCATGCAATAAACAAGAGATGTTAAGTTCATTTTACAGCGTATGAAGACTTATGATATTCAGAAAAAGAAACTTTTGCCTTATGTTAATTAGTATCCGTAGACATATATTATTTATGTATATCAATATTGGAAATAAATGATGTTTGTAAAAAGAATTGTATAATGTGGAATTTGATACAATATAATGTGAGATTTTAAGTGAGGAAGACCTCGAGCTGGCATACGGTAGGGCAATGGCTCTACCTGGGTGAGCTCTGTGCCTGAAATAATGCACAGAGGTTCCATCGGAGTCTTCCTGGACGTCGCGATTTGACTGAAATACTGTTAAAGCGACATTAAATTCCAAAATAAACAAACAAACATTTGTATAAGTGGGACTATGGTATGCATGATATAGACAGTACCTCGGACTTTAGGTAGTTAGCTTGGAGAATATTAAGAATATTATTTGAAAGTTTGTATTGTAATTACATTTTCACATTTACTGAGTCTGTTCTAATCGTACCAATTAATCAAGCGACTTTTCAATTTTGATTATAATGCAATAACATGATATAAAATCCGAAAGAACGATGTTATGTGTTATCTTAAGTGTTAATTTTGATAGCGTTAGTAATTACCTTTTTCTGCCATACCAAGAAGTTTGTCAGATAATTGAGTAACGTCCCCGACTTTTGTCGATATCCCATTTAGCTTCAAAAGATTTTTAATATACGGCACTGCAAATGTAGCTGGGTTTCCTTTAGGAAGAGCTGTCATCTTTGAGGAGAGTCCGCTCACTACACCTGTAAACTCTTTCAAAATATTTGCATCCTTCAGGTGCTCGAGTATCCATTTTATGTCCTTGCCATTGACGTTTACAATGCTTAGAATGTTTGGAACTTTTGGGCTGAAATTAAGCAGTCTTTAGTGAGGTGAAATCATCTAACAATTGTAATTTAAAATTCATTATATTAAGACTACACTGTGTTATATAATTCATTTAAAGACAAGGCATTTTAATGCATGCTAAAGCACACTTGTATGCTTTGTCTTTCATCAAGATTCAAAATTAAAGATATAATAAAACTGAAACAAGCAATACCATCAAGCGATTGTATGAGTATTCCATTGAATATTTAAAATTCAACATTTTTAAATATGTACCTACGTTCTATAATCCTTACGTTACAATACCATAAAACCTACTAACCCATCTTTCCCAAACAGAGCCGTTTTAAAAAAGTCTGCAAACTTCTTTGCTTGTTCTTTTAAACTCTCTTTCAGGCTATCGCCAAATGCAGTATTATCGTAGAGACTTGGATCATCAGGACGGTATTGAGAAGATTCTTCCCCTATCATGTCATCCATGCCACCGAAGTCGGATGGGTCTCTGTCTATCTCTTCTGACTTTTCATCTGGATCTTCACCTTCTGTAGATTCTCCCGATTCAAAGGTCTGTCCAATGTATCTTAAATAAATGAAGAACGATTTCAAAGTTAATGATAAACTTTATTGCTTTAAAATAAATACACAAGATCTTAACATATTAAGAATAGAACTTTAACACTTTCTTTTTTAGTAGTTCATAATATAAAGTTAGAAAATAAATGTGCACCTTTCTTGAAATGTAGCCGTATAATAGACTTCGCAAACGCAGGTAGTCTACTCTGTGATGCTAGGATACTTTTCATTGGTGGCTAAAAATAACTATTAAGTGTGATACTTAATTCAGTTGACGCACGGTGAGGGTCATATTTCTATGTATGATACTGAAATAATTGATATGATACTTAATTATTTGATACGATACTTAATTATTTAAGTATCATATCAATTATTTAAGTATCATATCAAATACGGATTAATGACCCTAACTGTACGTCATAAACCTCTTTATATTTTGAGAATTCTACACTATTTTCCGGAGCAAATCGATAGGCTAGCTACAAAATGGTTTAAACCCCTTTGAATCCGCCTATGCAGTTACCTGTCGGGTAAATAATGACCATGAGAGTTTCACGAGAAAATCGGAATCAAGGAAACGGTTTACAAGGTTTTGACATATGACTTCCGGTGACGATATATCTTAATCAAAGGGAATGTAATAAGTGGAAGAAACCTTTTGTCTGAACCCATTTATACCGTGTGTCCCATATATGGGACACTACATAAATTCGCCGCTCAACATTAAAGTAATTGAAGCTACCTTTGCATCTGTCAAATATTCATACTAGTCCACCATGAAGATAAGGATACTACGTCATGAGAGAGCTACGTCCCATATAGAAATATTGTGTGGCAGCACTTTGCAAAAACTTTGGTGACCTTGGCGCAGTAATGGCAAACAGGAAAAAGAAAAACCACTTATTTACATCATCATTATATTTAATGCAATTTTCATTGTCCCAACATCAATGAAGAGGATTGTATTTTAACTTGTACAAACAACTTTAGTTTCATACAGAATAAATACATAGGACTGATATGGTCTTTGAAGTCCCGTCTCATACATGGGACACAGAGCACGAGAGGGGACGCTTTTTTGTAACAATATTTAGAACATATTGCACCATTTGTCTTTCAGAAATTTCCATGTAAACGAGGTCATATCAGTGCTTGAAGACAACGGATCTTTCCAGAATGCCAATGTGTATATAGAGCCCTAAGTTGTGAATGAGTATACGGATGATGACAGTGGGTATGAGGATGAGGGAGGGAATCATTCGAATATAAATGGGCGCCAGCTTGCTTCATCAGCTCTTGCTTCTGTTTTTCAAGATGGTCAGCAGCAGTAACTCACATACCCTGGCGATGAGTCAAATGAAACGGTCACTTAAATACAAAATTTAGGCTTTCTTGCCTAAATAGATCGTAAGATTATATGGTTAGAAGCTATGTCAGTGAAGGAAAAGTCAAAGGTTGATGTCCCGATCTGACAGCAGTATCTGCCTAAGGGAGTAGGGTTAGGTTCAAAGTGGAATTTTTTTAAAGTTCTGATATATGATCAAAAAATGTACAATTAAAATGAAATGAAGATCTATGCCTGTTTCAGCAATGGAATAACATACAGTATTCATACAAGCAAGTAAAGTTTTCCTTTTTTTCATTCTAGTCACGGTCATTACCAGAGAACTCAGACGATGAAACTGCTGATAGAGACACACTCTCTTACTCCTCATCAGACATTAACACAGGAAAACAGAATGACAAATGTACAACTGTAATGTTACACGAATAAGAAAACAATTGTAGCTAGACAACCAGGCATGAAGAAAAAGACGTCAGTCGAGTGGCTAGAGAATGGAGACGTTCTCATCCATCAAATCGTCATCAAAGCCGTTTCTCTTGGAATAAAACTACTATAGTCTTATCTTACATGCCTTGTTCTTCCTTTGGACTGTTTGAGCTTTTCGTCGACCAGGAAGTCCTGGAGATGATAGCAGATTACAGCAAACGGTATGCACACTCCAAGAGACATATGTCATTTACAACCAATCCAGGAGAAAACAGAACTTCCTAGTCATTTTTGCTAGTCTGGCTACAGCCTATTTCATAGAAGGAGGATTTATTTGTCATCACAGGAGGACGTTTTCAAGAAAATAACTTCTTCAGCATTACGACTGGTTTGTCGGTGTCAGGATAAAGTGACCGGCCGGGGTTCAGCCCCATGAGTATCAGTTCTATACACTGGGCACGTTAACAAACCATTGTTTTCTACAGAAGAGTTTTTCGTATCCGCATCCCCTTCTCTCTCGGAAGTCGATTAGCCCTAGCTAGCAAAAAGTGACGTAAATGAAACAACCTTGTCCAGGAACCGATTTAAGGAAATGATGAAATATCTCCACCTAAGTGACAATTCAGAACTGGATTGTGAAGACAAATTTAGCAAACTTTGGCCATAATTGCTTTGTATATTGAATGAACACTTTCTGTTATACTTCAAGTTTCTTGAGACACAGAATCTAAGCATTGATGAATAAATTGTAATGGGCGTCATGGGGTTAAGCATTTCATAAGAGGCAAGCCTATTTGATCCGGCTTCAAGATGTGGGTGATAGTTACACCACTCGGTTACACAATGTAGTTTGAGCCATACCAAGGGTCTACGGGGCGTCAGGTGGAATATCCAGGTTTAGAAATGGGTGGATTTGATATCAGAGCTACAGCAGGAAGCTGGCTGCTCATATCATCTCACATTCGACAACCTTTTCACATACTTGAAGATAGTGAATTCCTCACTGAGAAGAATATTGGATGTACAGGAATCTAATTCGTTTCAATCGTGTAGAAAATTGCCATTTTAAAGTTTTGAATGCCAAGCAGAAAACCCAATGTTGACGTATGATTTTGCTACAGCCATAAAATCAGGACTGATTGTTGTTAGGAGGAATGATAACAACATTGTAATTGTCGCACCTTATGCCGTCGGAGTCAGTCTTATTCAAAATAGCCGAAGGTTGTTCAGAGCAGTTTTACGCCAGATGAGTATCCCGCAGCCGTACCTTATCCACCATTACAATCAAACCATGGGGTGGGGCGTCGAACGCATGGACCGGAACGTAAACAAGTACAGGATAAGTATTCCGTCTACGAAATGGTGGTGGCCCCTGTTTGCCTACTGTATTTGTAAGAGGACTGCGTAAAAAAATCGTGACTTGACCGGGACTCGAACCCAGAGCCTCTGGCTTACCATGCCAGAACTCTGACCACCTAAGCTTCCTAGCCACACGATCCGGGACCAATAGATTTTCTACTAGTTACCTGTACATCTAGTCAAACCCACTACATATCGACCTTTGTGTCCAGGAAGCTTGGCATATTTACAGAGCTATTGTCGAGATACATTGACCTGGCAAGGCGGAGTTTCGATACGGAGCACTGCATTTCGGTTTTAGGTACAATCGGTTCTTCGTTTACAATCGGTATAAGTCGTGCATTGTCAGTCGGAGATTTCCGTAATAATTTCACGACATCAAAGCTTTATCATATTTTGTATGGCACATGTTTTTTAAAGTGTGCCCGGAGTGAAGTGGTTAGTATTGACTTCTCACAAACATTGTGTTCCCGGTTCGAATTCTGGTTCAGATTTCTGTATTTTTTCAAGTAACTAAGGTTTTTTTTCTGTATAAAACAGCTGTGCAACATTGATGCTATATAAACGTGTTAGATCATAGATATGCTCATTTTCATATTTTTATACCTTTTTGTTCTTTTATTTTATTCTGAAAATAATTAATAAATACAAGAGGCAAATAATAAAACAGTTGTTTTCGTATACTGCAGTGCATACAGCGAAACCCAATATTATCTGATATTTAATTACATATTACCCTTATATGACATGGACAGAATTAAAAAAGTATATATGATAAGTACAGCTGGGATGTACATGTACCTATCTTTTCACGAGTTTCATGTGAATTCCATACGCTATTTTAGTGGTAGAACGCATTTCTTTACCATTTTTCGCGCTAACCACCGACCAATGATAACTTACACAATCTGTGTAGAGTTTATTTCGGCAAATATGTAAAAAACGTAAATTTCCTGTTTCTCGATATGGATATGTGTCGAAAAATGACGAAGATTTTCGAAAAAGTCTGACCACCCTAAACAAATATGCAAATTAGTTTGACGGTTCCAAAGGTTAGCTCCGCCCTGCCAGGTCAATAAATCTTGACAATACAGATGAATCAAAAGACAAAAGTATGGATTTGCGTGAGGTACGCCGGTCAGTGGCAAGGGTATACATTGCACGAGCACCCCGTGCAACTCTTGGTAGGTCTCGTGGTTGAACCATGGGATACCTAGCTCAGATGTGCAGCATATAGTCTGAAAACTAAACACCGGTGCTCCAAGAACAAGTTTGGTGTCCATGACAGATGCTTCTCCAGTATCACACGAAATAAATATGACTTGGGATTAGTATATTAGTGATTGAACTAGTCAAACACCTATTTCTCTTCCTTCGACAGTCAAGAACTAGTCAATAGTTTCCAAACTTACATGCTCGAACTAGTCAAACAGTTCTCACAATCACTTATCTAGACACAATCTAGTCCAACTTATTATGGTTCACATATGGATTCATACCTATACATTGTAACTGTTTTAATTAGAACAACACTGATTTTCAATAAAGCGTTCAAAGATATTTGATTTCAGTTTGTTTTCTTAAAATATTAACTATTTTCAATAAAATAATTTGTAGAAACGGTTAAACCCTAAGCCTGTCGTGTCCTGTGTCCCATATATGGGACGGACATTTCTCTTATCAGACGTTAGTGAATAAAGTCTTTAAAAGTAAAATGACGCTTACCTAAACTCATGATCATTGCATTCTTGTATCCACTTTGGGATTGGAACCAGTCGGTCTAAAAATGGTGACGGATCCGTGTAATCATAGTCTGCATCATCACGTGTGTCGTCAACCTTTTGTCTGACAGAGACATGTATAAAATTGGGTTGGCATTTAGGTGCTTTAGAAGCCCTACCAATTTTTGTTCCAGCAGGGTAGCTAGTTCCATCTTTTAACATTGGAAGGACGTTAATGTTTTCAATGACGATTTCAAATGTCGAAAATTCAGGATCTATTGGTTGAATTAAAACCTTTTTAGACGTAATGTTCACTATGCCATTTACTGGGTTGACGATCTGTAAAGAAATGAATAGAGACAGGAGTTACATAATAACCATCTATAATGAAAACAATGATAGCTGATGACTTTTCAATAACTTTTTGGCGAACGAGATGTTTAAAATTCTATATAATATTAATTAAGCATTATATCTTCAACTTATAATATATGAGTGTGCTTTCTTTAATCATTTGTACTTACAGATTGTCCAACACCTAGGCTTAAGTCAACTCCAGTAGTTTTGTAGTAGCCATCCGTAGTGCTTGGCCATACACCTTCTTTGCAGTCACCCTTTTTTGGTCTTCTGTCTGTTGGGAAACTCCTGTGAAACTTGGGTCCGAACACTTTCTGTATCAATTTTTTGCTCGTTTCTATCCTAATGGATAGTAAATAGAAAAGAATTGTGTAATCATGAAATCAAAATGTCGTTGAATATCGTTCCTATGGCTTTTTAGCTTCTATGAAGCTAAAATAAATAGCTTAAAGCTATGCCTGTTATAAAACGCATGTTAGTTTACGTAAAACCATTTCAGTGGTCATGCGGATATGGTATTCACCTTGAGCGCAGGTGGTTGCACGTTTTAGTACCGTAGTGGGACAATTTCCCGACTTTCATTCGACACATAGCAACGGTCTAACCCAGAAAACAGTCTCTAAAGTGTTTCTGCAGGTCAAAATCTTTCATCATAGTAAATCTTAAAAAGAAATGTTTAAACTAGAAATGTGTCCTTTTGCCACTTATAGATTGAAAACGAACCTTGATAAACTGAAAATGTCCACACACACACACACACACAGACACACACATATATATTTATATACATACAAATGCATACATACATATATAAAAAGGATCGGTATAAGGATCTTACGTTTCCTTGACCAGTTTATGACCCTCTTTGAGACCTTTTATGAGATCCATTATGGCTTTAAATTCATCTATAAACGGCTGGGCAATATCCATCAAAGGTCGTAATGGAGCGAAAATACTATCCCATTTTGCTTTAAGATCCTCTTCCAATTTCTGTAGTGAACCTTTCTAAAATGCAAGCAATTCATTTTATTGTCAACATAAATTTTGTTATGCACATTTTGCAAAACGTTGTAGACGTACATCAGAATTGGTTATAACGGATAGATTTCTTTTAAATTTTACAAGTATCAAGCTCAATCCGTTCCAACAAAATGGCATAGATAAAAGTATGGGTCACTAGGCTTGTTCCAGGGTTTTACCCAATTGTGTGACCCCATCGTATAGCCCTTTTAGAAGAATGCTTACTAAATTGAGAATATCATTTAATTTATGTATGTTCTAACTGTTCAAATGCATAAATAACCTATTTTGGTACTACTACTTGAGAATAGCAAATACAGCTGCGCATTCTTTGCGCATTAACTATTCTGATCAACACCTTTAAGTCATGCATATACATGTTAAGGCAGTGCAACCCTGCACTCCGAAAATAACATTGGTTAAAATTGCCTTTGTAGACTTTAAACAGTTTTAATAATGCAGAACATTAATTTGTAAACAATTGTGTGCATTGTAGTATACAAAAACATGTTTTTGGTGCACCGTATAGTTTTAAAGGTATTATCAATTGATTTCATACTGCTTCTTGAACTCCGTCACTGTACACCGAAGACATATCCTCTACAAGATCACGACGATTTCTTATTGACATCGTGATCTTTTTGAACGCCTCTGCCAGACGTTTAAAGATCTGTGGTATTTCTTTTGCAGTATTGAACCACGCAGCTGCCCGTCCTGCAAATATAATCGTAAGTGGTAAGCAGATGTTTGATAGAAAAAACTTTCCAGTAAAATTTATAATTTCTATTCCTTTATTTATACTTGTATAAGATTTATTTGTTAAATAAAAATATAATAATTAAAGTCAAAGAATAAATAAGCAAACTCTGCCTTGCTATGAACATATCGGTTCGTGATTGTTTATGTCACGAAATGATGAAGGGGTTTGCTAGTATTAACTTAGTTATATCAGAGTGTTCGAGCATTAACCAGTTTAATGAAATGTCTGCGGCATATCCAGAGAAAGTGAATCAAGTGCCTATGTTAGTAAACAATAACGTACGTAGCTAAACTACCATTGCAGAGTGTTTGTAGAAATTAATTAACAATTTTATCTTCCAATTGTACTTTATCTACTTGCATAGATATGAAATGTTTGTTTTTTTCACCATACAGAAATTGTTTCACATTTCATCAAACTTACCTTTTAGAAACAAACATGCATCGACGATTTTTGTTTTAACGTCTGCAATCATTGTAACGGCCATTTTGACACTGCAAAAGATAAAGTTAGCTTATTCAAATGCTTATGTCCACAGATCATTGAAACTTATAGACAGATATGGGCCTGGTCATTTAACCATTTAACCATTTCTACCCAAGCACACTTGATGTCTCCTTCTATCACGAAATCGGATTCGTTTAGCATTGATGGAATGTATTTATAAGGTTCCGCTTACACGTGCGATGTGTTGAGGTTACCTTTTGTTTAAAGGGCATTAACAATATTTGCAGTTGAGACTAAATAGAACCTGCTGAATGCAGTGCTATGTATCCACTTACTTTGCTAGTGTCCTAATATATATATTTATAACATAACTTACGGCGCCAGCGTGAAATAACGCCATTACATATTTCGCTATATTCACAGGTTGATATTCACTAGTGATTATTGGGATATATATGACGTCACGATATTTGCATCCTGGTCTGGCGCTATGAAATTCTTTAAGGCGCCTGGATAAACTGAAAACCACGATGACGTCACTTCGGCAACAACGTCATCAGACGGCATTAAAATAAGCATTTGTATAATAGAGAAGTTTGTGTATTCATTTGATACCATTACCTGTTTTAGTTCGTTATGTTATAAATAGAATCTTTCATTCGTGCTCATGAATGATTGGATTTTAAAAAGAAAATCGTCTTTTGAAAACAATAAAAACTCGACAAGTCTCGTTTTTATCGTTTTGAAAATACAACGTAATGTAGATCTACTAAGATCAAGGTTATTAACGTAATGAAGATCTACTAAGATCTCACAAATCTTTGTTATTCAAACGTACTTTTATAGCGTGTTCAACATTTATCGACTATAGACTGTAAGAACTCGAGTTCGAGTCCCGCATCTGTTGAAAACACTCGAACTGATATAACCCTTAAAGTTGGCATCCAGTGGGAATGATTCTCCTCAAACTGCTTCCTGCGCAATGTATTCTATTTTCATCAGAAATGCAAGGCGATTGTCATTCATTTTACGATACATTTACCAACAAAACAATATATTTAGCAACTGATTAATATAAAAGCATGCATTTAAGTCGAAGTGCTAGAGTGGTTAACAAGGGCGCAATGGCGTAGTGAATATTGCCGTCCGCCTTGCGTTCAGGAGGTTTGGGGTTCGAGCCCCGAAGTGGGCCTTTCTTCTGCCCTTCATTTGTTTACACCAAGTACTGGTTCTACCCAGGAAACGGACTCGACAGTGTTTGTACAAGTCAAAGGCTTTCAACATAATCGAGCTAAAATAAATCAGTTTTAACTAACTAAAAATGGATTAAAGGTTGCGAATTCATTTCCCACACATGCCAAATACTAAAACAATCTAATTTGTTCACTAGTTCTGTACATCGATATGTCGATTTTAACTATACAATAGAAATCTCAAACAGGCCTCTATGTGCTGTTTTAAGTGACAGAGATGATAATTGTGAATTTCTTCATGGCACTCTTCAAATTAAAACAAACGATAAGAATGACAGCTATATATGTCTTTTTAAAGCTTTAACACCAAGCTGCTAAATATATATACAACGTGGTCGATATAGAGGATCTTACAGGAGCGTTTATTCAATATAATATTTATGAAACGAGTTGACTAAAAACAATATGACACGAGCCTTGGCGAATGTCATATGATTTTTTTCAACGAGTTCCATAGAAATTTAGTGAATAAACACGAATATAAGATTCTACTTATCACATAAAAAGGAATTTTAAGAAAATTGCACAAAAACGAACACTGAGCGCATTTCATCAATCGGTTTCAAGTTACATTTATGTAATTAGTTACATATAATATTTATGTCACTGCTTTATGTCACTCCCAGAAGCCAATTTATGTGATTAAAGATTTCATTAAACTGTTCTCATACTTACTCGGATACTGCGCGTGACATTCCAGTGATCGCCTGCATTGGATTTTGAAAAAGTGCTTTCATTCCTTCTACGATTAAATTAAAGGCTTCAACAATTTTCTTTGCTATGTAGGGCAACGCCATTGTAACGGCATCAACTATATCCTATACAAATATTAAATAAGACAGTTATACAGTAATCCACACCGAACAAAATTACTTTGCAAATATGACTATGCTTCAAATCGTGTACACTACTATTACATGTATCTTATCGTTTCTCAGTGTCTTTAACTAGAAGCAGATATAATATGTTTGGCAATTTATCGTATTGATAAGGTTTTGTTGTTGTGTTGCTAATGAGTTGTTTTTTATTTTATACTACAATGATATTTCCGGGTATAAACTTTTAAAGGTCCCGTGCCATTTTGAAGTATAGATGCAGTTTCCTCATATACCCATGTTTGAAAACAATGACTATGGAGCTTTAATGCTTAATCAAAGCAATATCCATACAGATGAGTGTATATATGTGTCCATATATCTTACAACTTAATTAAACATAGCCGTCACTTTCAGAACAGGCAATACGATATATTGCAGTAAAACTAACTGATGGCATTTATCGGCATAGGTCAAGTTTTCCTCTTTTATGTGGTGAATTTGGGTTTTTTTGGACTCTTTATTTGTCAAAAGGTCAGTCCTCCTAATCTTATTGTAATTTCTAGTAATTACGACATAAATTCAAACTAGAGCACGCGAATCGATACATTATGGCTGAGAATGTTCTACTTTCGTTTTCATGATATTTTAAAACGCAAATATTCTACTAAATAGACTCGCGATAAGTTAGATACAATTAT
>JAULCC010185555.1:0-13061 GCA_032358795.1 Nuttallia obscurata | reverse complement strand
GATGTGGATCCAACAAGTTTTTTCTTGAATGGCACCATATAACCTATACAGTGTTGCGGTGCCGTAAAACCCAACTCAAGCAATCAATCTAAGATAAGTTGTGTCTTAGACACAGGCATACTATATGGGTTGATTTGTAGTCTTCCATCCAAGGGACAGGGAAATGTCGCAAAAGCTTTAAATATAAACGTTAGGTTTTTATCTTGAGTATCCATGTTAATTTAATTTAAAAAGTATGTTAAGGTAAGTCGCCCATAATTAACTCGTGATTCTTCGACCATTTGCGATATAAGTCCGCATATTCTTAAATTCGCGTAAACAATCGAATTCGTTCGTATTTTAAACTAGTTACAAAATTACATTCAAAACAGATAATGTAGTCAATATGTTATTTATATTGTTTAAAAGTTTAACTTTGTGTTTTATTAACATAACATATACGAATCCAAACTCAATACGCAAAACGGATTTATTGGCTTTTAATTTTTGTTTTCATATTGATTCAAATATTTTACATTCGTAAAACTTCTCTACCATAATCAAACTTTGACCACACTCATCAAGTCTAGATATTGTCATCCACGGACGAGCACCTGCCTTTTAGATAAAAACCGGAAAACACGTTGCACGTCGAATTCGTGCGAATTATTAACTACACGTGCCAAGTAATTCTTCATCTGTTGTCATCAAAGAGTGTATTAACAAAAAAAGAGTCATTTCATCTTTTAACATGTTAAGAATTGATTCTGAAATATGCTCATGTGCAGTTAGACTTCTTCAAGGGACAATCTTAATGGCCAACGCAACAGGGACGAAGTGTTAAATGCCGTGGTTATCCCATACATCAACGGTCAACCTGCTAGTTAACGTCATTTTCCAGCAGGATAACGCTAGGCAACATACAGCCCACGCTATCCTGCAGCTCATACAGAATTATTGTGTAAAATTTATGAAATGTCCTACACTTTCGCACGACTTGTCACCATACAGAACATTTGGGATGAACTCGGGCGACGTGTACATTGTATATGCACGCCCATACCAGCCCAAGATTAACCGAAACTTGATGTTGTGTTGCTCCAAGAGAGACAGAATATTTCCGTGGACGTCATTTGAAGCTGTACTCGTTAAATGAAAAGACGATGTCTACACAACAATCACCAATGCGCACGGTGGTCACATTAGATACTGACATTTCATGAAATTGAATTTGCTACCCACGTGACTTTAGCACTGCTTACAAGAAGCAGTTTTAGTTTTTGACTCTTTTTATTGATACCGTTTTATTACAGATATGATTTTATATATCTATGCCAATTTTGGTAGTAATTGATTGAAAAATAAATGAAATATTACACATATTACAGTGTTGCGTTGCAAGTTTGCAGTATATTTAATTTTTTAGTTATGTAAAACTATCTTTTAACGAAGTAGACATAGAATTTTGCGCGAGTAGAGTAACTAATTACCATATAATGTGTTTTTTTTATCTTGAAAAGGTTTCAGGAAATGTTCCAAAATCATAAAACTTGATATAATGTTTATTTTGTACAATTATGGATGGTTTACCTGAACAGTGTGCTTTTATTATTATATTGGATAACAATTTAGTACGAACTATATCATATCTATCAATGCGATGCATAAATGCCTTATATCTAAAAGTTTATGGAAAATGAAAGACACACTCTGACCAAATGCAGTCAACAGTCAGAAATCATCAGCATCTTTGTATAATTGCTTCGACAGTATTGAAGTCATATCGCGACGTCCAACTCATGACGGATGTAGGAAAACTTCGGAGGACCTTTGTTCGTTATTACAGGCGCATAGGACATCCGGGTAGAAACACTGGCCTACCGCCAGTCTGTATGTAAATATGTATCAAGTTACATGCCCACTTCGGCTGTTGACGGACAAGGTCTTATATAGATCGTGTCTAGATAAGGCAGCGTTTTGCCATATGTTTATGATCTTCAGACGTATATGCAGAGTTTTCTTGTCAGAGAAGTATGTTGCAGACTCGGCCTATAAAGAAACCATTCGAAGCAACGATTTAAGCAAATGTGTTTGAAATAAAAAACGTATATTCAATAATTTGTTTCCTCATGCATCAATACATTGTTTATAGATGAATCAATCTTTTTATGGTCTTTTGCTGGCGAGTGACAACGTTCAATTGTGCATGTGTGCGTGTTATAAAATGACTGTGACAGATACTAGTTGCATTTAGGCAATCGTATCCATTTCAAATAAAGCAAAGAGTGCAAGATAAAATGAGCCAGATATTTAGATTATCATGATACGAACAATTTCTTCGATGTGGAATGTTTCGTGTTGTTACTATTGGACGTCAACTTTGTAAAATGCTGAAAGAGTTTCACACTTGCCTCTCGCCATCAACATCTTTAACACCGCGTTTTGAACTACAAGTAATTCGTTGTAGAAACTCCAAGGTGTATGTATTGCACTTCAAATTATAAAGTGACAACTTTGCGAAATAACGAACTAGTTATCTTGAAAAAAAAAAACCCACAAGTTTTGCATATTACTATTTGCTAGTTAATAACACTTCTGTATATGCTTAAGAGTCTGCGACACTAGATGAGACCTTTCTCGAGTCATACTTTAGACATTAATACTGATTATATAAAACTGACTTGAAGGTGTTTCTGTAGGCATTGGGCTATTACAATGATAAATTAACAAACCATATGCTTAAAACTACATTTCTAAAAGAAGTAATATCTTAATTAGAGACGATGCCATTTAAGCATCATTATATCAGATATTGGGAAAGGAACGCGCGGGATTAGGTTTAGATATGTACATTGGATCCGTGCTGGCACTGTTGTGAAATGTTTGATCTGATGGAATTCGATGTGTACTGCTTCTACGACTCCTCGTTCCATACAGCAAAATATCGTCCTGACCACTTGTATACGGATGATTTGTTAAATGTGAGATGATTCTTTGCATCTTCCGAGTTTTGTCTTCAAGATATTTGATCTTATTTAACAAAGAGTTCTTTTCTCTATCCTCACTTTTAACATTCTGATTCCCCCTGGTAACAACGAAACCTTTCTTGCTGTTTTGAAGGAAATATTGTCCTTGTTTGTCAAGTTCCAAATTGCTCTCCTCAAGATGTTGTATTCTGCGTTTGAGAGCACCTTCAGCATATTCGAGATTTTGGTTTTCAAAGACTAACTCTTCTATTTTCATACGATAATCATTTGACTCCTTTTCAAGCCTTGCGTTTTCTTTTGAAAGTTCTTCAAGTTGCAGTTCAAGTTCATTTAAACGTTTGTTGTGTAACTTTTCTTTTTGTCTTAAAGTTTTCCTCTCTGTCAGTATTGCATCAAAACCTAAGCTCTGAGTGGTATCAATCATTCCCCCAGCTGCCTTTAGCTCATCTTCCATTCTGAAGTATTCCTTTTCACTATATTTCACGTTTCGCCTGAGCTGGGATATTTCCGTTTGGTAAACTTCAATTTGTTTTACATGCCAGTCTACTTTTTTCTTAGCAGCGTCGAAATCGAGTGTTATAGAGTGCAATGCAGACTCTTGTTTAGAAAGCCTCATTTTCAGTTGTATGATTTCCTTTGCCATTTCATTGTTTGTTGTTTTTGTTTCTCTGAGCTCTGCTTCCATTAGACTTCTCTGTTTCCTGGACTTTGTCTCAAGTTTCAGGTTTTCAGCCTTTATGTGTTTGTATTTGTCCGTTAATCCTTCAGATTCATCCTGGCTGTGCTTTACACGATATTCATACTCTTTATTTTGTTGTTCCAATTTGGCAAGGTTTTCTTTCATCAGAGCATTTTCTTTTTCTAATTCAGTACGTTTGTCCACATGAAGGCTTCGTTCCATTTTGTAAGCTTCATCTATACGTTTCCTTTCATCAGCTAACTGATTGACCTTTTTCTGAAGACTCGACCTTTCATCTGTGAGAAGTGAAATTTGAGTTTTCAAGCCATCTACTTTCTCTTCAAGTCTCTTTATTTCTCCTTTAAACTGCCGAATGCGTCGCGCATCTGGCCCATTCTCAACCTTGCTTCTAAGGATCTTGTTCTCGGCGTAAATATTCTGGTACGATTTCAGCAACTCGTTTTTCTCTGTTTCCAAACTTTCGTTTCTTTTCTTGTAAACATGTTCTGTTTCCTTGAGAGCATCTCTTTCCGATTAAACCTTTTCATAAGCGGTAAAAGCAGCCTTGTCGAATTGAGAGCTTGCCACCACGGTTGTTAACGGTGGTGGCTTACTTGAAAATGACGACGTCATAGTAATCTTCCCATCCTACGCTAACCTGTAAGAAAGTAACATTTGACAATGGAATGATTTATATGTTGATCATATTTAAGAGTGCAAAATTAGGAAAATATGAGCCGATGTAATGAAAAATGTTATTTCGTACATATTTGATATATAACAATTTCCTTTAATGAAACAATTAAAAACAACAAATTCCCTGTGTTTCAAAACAATATCACATGGTGTTCTCTTGCCTTTTTAGAATTAACATATATCAAGACAACATTATGTCGAAGCGTTGATGTAAATCTGACATTAACCTTTTACTGAAATGATGTGCCTTTTCCAAGACTTCGAAATTCATTGTTTCATATTCGTCATGTATACGAAATACTGCATGAATGAGAAAATTTCGTATGGCATATTAGCTCGTTGTCTTGTGTCAAACATGCACATAGTATAGAGAAGTAACGCCAGCCATGGTAGAGAAGTAACGCCAGCCATGGTATGTAGTTTTCTATGCCGTAACGCTTATTTTCAATGAGCAGAAACTTTTTCGCCATCGGACTGGCATCCTACATCTATCTACGTTATTTAAAAAATTTGACTAATAGAAGGGCTAACAACCTCATTTGGCACAAGAACAAACAGTGACTCAAATTAAAAAAGGCAAAGATTTAGAGAGCACTTTAGATTTGACGATATATAATAGTGCAAAATTAAGAAATAATCGCTTGTTTTAAAACCATTGAAATCACAATGGAGGCATGCATATTACCGGAAGGCTTCTATGTTCGACATCAATTCATATTATTGAAATATGTAAATCAAAAGCTTACCGTTGGCATTCGTGTCCTAATGCTTTGGCGTGAATAAACACCAGTTAATCAACTTGATTGAATTCTAGATTGTTTAAATGTCGAACGGTGAAAACAAATCGATACGCGTATAGCGACCAGTCTGTGTATGATCTTTGTTTTCGCTATTTAAGACCGTTGAGCGGAAGGATGATTTTATTGTCGATTCCCTGACAGGAATCAGAAATATTTTAACAATAGATCGGAGTATAAGTTATATTTACCCAGACCTACGTGTATGCCCGAGTCGATCGGTCATTGTAAAAATGTGTCTATTATTTACTCAAGTAATGCAGCAAACTTTTGTTCACATGTTATTTCAAACTTATATTTCTCAAATTGTACAAGGTCTAATGCAGTGGACAGCATTAAACGATCAATCAAATTCAATGCTGTCTTATAAAGGGGTTACGCTTTGGGAACGCTCTTATTCGTATGTTATCACACTCTCTAAACATCATTTGTATGTTCATACACACCTTAGTTCATACATTTATACATACATACATACATACATAAATACATACACACATACATACGAACATACATACATACATACTTGCACACATACATAAATACATACATACATACATACATACATAAATATATATACACACATACACATACATACACACACATATACACATATACATACATACATATATACATTCATGCAAACATATACACATACATACATACATACACACATACATTCATATATACATACATACATACATACATACATGCATACAAACATACATACATACATACATACATACATACAAACATACATAAATACATGCATACACACACATACACACATTCACCCACACACAAACACATACGTACAGATATACATACATACATGCATACATACATACATACATACATACTTGAATACATGCATACATACATACATTCATACATACATACATACATACATACAAACATACATACATCCATCCATCCATACATTCATACATACATACATATATACTTACATACATACATACAGTGTTCATACATACATACATACATACATACTTATAGTGCTGAAAGATGTGGTAAGTATTGGGTACGATTGCTGTCTCTGACAAATGACAGATATATAAGATTATTCAACAACATGCTTGTTCATTATGACAGGTTTAGATATAACATTTGGGCCACAAGTATCAGGGAAAAGTTATTTTCAAATCAAATTCAAAAAGTAAATAACCTTTGTGTTTTCCTTCCTCAGTATGCAAATACTTTAAAGGACCAGCATCTGTATAATTTGAGGTCTAGATGTGCAAATAATAAAAACTTATCGCTATATGTATATTTTAAAACTACTTTTTCTATGGTAAACTATATTTCTGCCATTAATATTGCCAAGTTTATATCACTGTTTGCATCATTTTGAGGTACAACTCACTCAATGGCTATTGAGACTGGTCGAGATATGTTTATAGAACGTAAAAAAAGAAGGTGTCCATATTGTAATTGTTAAGTAGAGGATATCATTTTGTCATAATATGTCCTATAGGGTAATCTGGGATCAAATTACATCCGTAATTATTAAATGTAAACCCATCCGTTGAAACAATTTTGACTTATTATATCCAGCAACAATAAGGATCTACAAAATCTAGTAATGTATATATAATTATGCATATCAAGCACTGCAATTGAACTTAGATAATTTAGTTGATATTAATGTTTGTTCTCGCCTCTTATTACAACACAAATTTCTGTCATATTGCATGTATTATTTGTGTATTGGCCGGTGGCTAAATTTTTGAATTTGAATTTAAACATACACACAGCTATGTTTTCATTGATCGATTAAATTCATGTATAAATATTCCATGGTATCATTTTATAACCTTATTCTTTTCGTCGTCGTCATTTTTACCACTACTTTCGTGATAAAGCAACATGTATATAGTAAGAATAAATTCAATGAGTTGTTCCTGTGAAACTTTATTCTAATCTAAATGAATGCACTTTTAGTCTTGTTTACCTTTATTGCATTGCCTATCTATTTTTTACGTATATTCTCTGAAAAACACATTTAAGTATTTGAAGATATAATTTTCTTTCATGGCCATTATGCTATGCAATAAATATATGATGCTTATGAGTTAAGTCTGGCTTGATGGCTTATATCTGCACACATACATAGCAATTTCATAAATAATGGAGAACTAAGCTGAAATCTAATGTCTGTACATCATCTTGTTTCTTGAGAACATGTTCAATATTTATGATGTACCTTTTTCTATAGAACGGTTTAAACCGAGATTTCAGTTAGTTATGCTTTTGAATTTGATTTAACTACAAAGTTGTTGATTATAGTTAGCTTCAGTGCCGTATACATGGACAATCTTAAAAAAAGACTAATTACGATTGATCACAATTAAATTCATTTGCTCATAAGCATTTCTCATACTTTTTAAAGCATTAAACATTTTATAATTTGACTCATGAAACAGATCCTCTAAATTTGCTTCAACCAATTAAGTTACAAAAAAAACCCCGAGAAATTGATAGAATGGATGTATGCTTTCATTGAAAGTAGCATCACATGAAACATTATATGGTCATGAGTAGACGTTGAACTCACATCACCGGGATGAAGGGCAGCATTATTGTAAGTCAACAAATTCAATCATTTAATTTCCTGGAGTGTTTTTATTTGCTGAATACACATACGGAGTAAAACGATCACGTGCGATTAAGTGTTACGTGCATGATCGTTGAGCTAAAAGCTATCACTGTCCGTGTATAACTTTAAATAAATTGAATATAACAGAGGATGCACAACATGTAAAGGAAATATGACTAACGTGTTTAAAACGATGCTTTCTTTTTTAATCGTCTAACCTGTCGAAAAAAGGTAGAATTTATTCTGCAATAAAGATATTTTGAGTAAACAAAAAGCTCCTTCTTCAGTTTGATATTATAAATCCATTACAGATAGTAAACAAAAAGCTCCTTCTTCAGTTTGATATTATAAATCTATTATAGATATTGTCATTTTATGACAACTACAGAAACTACAGAAACTGTCGTGAGGTGTAATAGTGCGACTCTTTACGGGTTTGTTTAACTACAATGTCATTATCCCCGAGGTCAAGACTTTAAACTATGAGATTTCAACCAAAATAGTACTACAACGATGGTATAGTTTCTTTTTCATTTAGAAATAAGATGTAACTTATGTGTTTATGTCACTGAACGCTATCTTTATACTGGTGGAATAATGAAATCTGGATACATCTTTTTTTAAGTTCTTGCCTTTTATAACTGACAGGTAAACATCGTATACATCCTTTAATTGTACTCGTTTATTTGAACGAATATATATTCACAACTTCCATCGCGATAGAACGAAAAGGAAATGTGTTACACAAATACATGTATGATAAATACTATATACAGTCATAAAGTCAACTTTCAACAGGCAATACTAGTACCAAAACAGTTAAAGCAGCAAGGCATCACTTTTCAAATTTCTGATAGTATATCACATGACCCGCGGCAGAGCATATGAAAGGCGATCGAGATCAAATATAAACCTGAAATATGTCTAAATCATGTAAAAAAGAGACTCGACATATACAAATGACACGACTACAACACTGCTACAGCTATAGCATCGGTTGTAATGGCATGAATGTAGAATTTGGCAGGCGGGATTGTTTTGTGACACTAATAGTCAGGATTGATTAACTAATTAAAAACTAAATTTAGTGGTTGTGTTGTTGGATATTCATCACTACACGGGTATTGCTAACTCTGGTGAATCTATCACCATAATGATATGTCATTTTGAGACTGCATGTCCTTTCATATGGCCTCAGTTCCTTCGTAGTAACACAACATAGTGGCGAATCACACAGTGTACAGTGTACATCGGCATCCCGGCACGAATTAAAACAAACCATTGGTTGTTAATCCTCAACCAAAGGTGTAGCCAACCATGACAACTTGATACCATAAAGGAGCGATTAACCTTTAGCCTGCTGAAAAAATGTCGTCTGCTTAAACAATCGTCTGCCTAGATTTTAAAATTTCTCAGAATCGCCGAATATTTTGAGAAACAATTGGCCGGACGTCAATCAGCTTGGATCCTGATTAGACGCAAAGATACTCGTGTCTAATCTACATCCAAGCTGTTTGACGTCCGGCCAATTGGCAGGCATAAGGTTAAAGTCTCTCCCTATAACATTTTAAACTCACTAGAAGGGTCATGGAAGTGAACAATTCGATTCATGTGTAGTGGTTTGTATTTAAGAAAGCCAAAGAACCAGTTTGAGGGAATACTTTGCTGCGACTTGAGGGTTCTTTCCTGTGGAGTACACTGTAACCAAGACCGAATTTAAGTCCGAAACCTTTCAACACCGGAAAAACCACCTGCGGTGACCTGAAAGAAAGTCTATCGGATTTTAATTTGGAACCGCGTTTCGTATTTTTCAACATCGGACTCTTCAAAGAAGTCGTTTGCATTTCGGTAAAATTTTTCTCTACCTGATGAATGAGTTCCAGACGTTCCGTGTACGCTATAGTATCTCTATGCATATCTGTAGTTTTTTTCTGAAGCTTGTTATTTCTTTCGATCAGAACGGCATTTTCTTGCGTTAGATCATTTAATCTTAACCTTAATTGCTTGTGCTTATTTTCAAGCTTTTGTAGTCTTTTTGAACTGGTTATCACAACTAATCTATTTGTATAATTTCCTACTGCTGCGTTAGCTTTCAGGTGATTCCCATTGTTTGTCTTCACAAGTTGGCAATACTTTTGCCATGCCCTTTTGTCGTTTTTGAACATTTCTAAATAGCCATTACGTGCATGTCCTGATATATGATGTATATTGGATGTAGCATTGATGTTGCTATTCTGTATCAAATTGACTTTTGAGATAGCTTGTTTCCTTCTTTCTGTTAAGTTTTCTATCATTTTACCAGTACCATGGTAAACTTTTCTTCTTGAATCGAGATCCGTTTCGCTAACATGAGAAATAGAAGAATCATCTGTTTCAAACTGACCGGTGTTATGTCGATAGTTCTCTGATACACAATCTCCAATGATTGGACCTCCTTTTACTTTTTGATATTTTGACATATTTATATTTTCATACATCTGTTTAACTTGTTTCTGCACAGGTTCCATGGAACGTAGATTTCCCGCAGTTTTAAACACTGCTTTTAATTTATTTCTGTTATAGACAACAGGTGCTTCCAGATCTTTGTCTGAAGGGCATGTTTTAACAGGTACATTAGTTTTAATATCAGGTAATATTAGCCTAGTATCAATCTTTTTCACGTATTCTTTCAAAGAATTGTTTTCATTTTCAAGTTTTTTAATGTGGTCCTTTCTCTTCCTGTCTGAGTCTAACAGTTTCTGTCTTTCTTCATATACAATATCATATGGTTCTAAATAAATGTCTGACGATTTGCGAGGTTCGTATTTTTCTCTCAGATACAGTGTCTCCTGTTGCGCTTCATCAAATGTTTCCAAAAGATTGGACAACCCTTCTTCAAGATCTTTAATACGTTTTTTGTAGGTTTCCTCTGCTTCTGACATTGCTATACGTTCATCACATACCTCTTTATACCAAGTTATGAATTTTGCTTCATACTCGTCACTGCTTTCACGATCTTCAACTTTTGTATCCATGTTGATAAGATCAATGTATTTTACTTTTGCACATATCAATGAAATAATCCAACCATGTACATATCATGGATACGCATAGATATTAAAATAATGCTCTGTGTTCAATAAAATGATACTCGTCCCGAAGGAAACTGTGCGCGGATATCATCGTCGTCTTTGTTTGTTAGCTAAAATAAGATTAATGATGTTTTAGTGAGCTAAACAAAAAAAGAACGTTGAAAGTGCTCGGTAAAGTCACCCACTCTGAATTTCTTTAGACATGATATTTTAATATATGTCAGTACTACGCACACTCTACAGTGCCTACTAATTGTGCATGCACAATGTCCACACAATAAATCTTCTGTCGTATTTATTTGCAAAGACTCCATCAGAAACGAAACATTGAATTACTCGCTGCATTAGCATTGCATAGTTGTCCATGATAAATCTTATTGATAAAGGCTTTTTATCAACGTGGTAAAATAGTCGAACAAATAAAGCAATAGTTCTGAGCTGGAAAATTCCAATAAACGGATATTTACGCTCCTGTTTAATTCTTTTCAACGCCAGTAGTCTCCCTCACACAAAATAATCTATACATTTCCGAATGTATTCAAAAGAAATATTCTCATTTTGTAATTCTATATAGTAAAAGCTTAAATCATGGCGTCATCTACAATTGCTTCTCGTTAGAGTCCCATGACTGGTAATGGGTCAACTCGGCCTGATATTCTATAGGGTTAATCAGAGACCTTTGATTTCATATCCAATAGCATTAGATAAACAAACATGATAACCCGACTGACTTACTATGGTCTTGGAAGACACATTAAGCATGAACTAACTAATGATGAAAATTCTACGTCAAACTGGTAAGATTTTGAATTACTACATTCCTACAAGGCTTTGAAGTGATACCTCTAACTTTTTTTATATACAAGTTATGCAAATACCTTTCTATTACAATGGCGGAAAAATGTTCAGTTAAAATCAGGCCGAGTTGACCCTAGGCCAAGTTGACCCTGGACCGAGATGAATCGGCAGCCAGTTTGGTTTCGGGTCGATTAAACCAGGATTCTCACGACTTTATAATAAGCCTTTTCTCCTGGTTGGGTATAGAATATATCGTGTCTGTATTTACTGTTAAGTTATGCTACTTAAAATCGCCAAACTATCTACTATTGGGGACAGTGGTCTAATTGTAGGACGCAGGACACAGGATCCGATGGGTCCTGGGTTCGAATCCCGCCCGAGCCATCGGATTTTTCTGGGCAGAACATTTATTCCAAATGTGTCTCACTCCATCAAGGTGTACAAATGAGTACCTGTGAAGGTGTAGGCCAATATCCCGTGGCTGCAATCAGCCCCATCCGTTAATGGCCTAACTACAACCTGATAATCGGGGAAAACTATGTAAACACTTTTAAAAGTTTGTCAAATATGTAAAGGGGCTATATAATTGTGGTATATTTTTTACTGAAAAATCAACAGTCAACAATATATAATAGTTATATAGATACAATAGTTAAAATAGTTATATACTTTTTTCATCAATTTTTTTTGCAAAGACTGGTAACATATCTATGATGCATATTCATTTGCTTGCAAATGTGTAATCACTAAGACAATAGAGGAGAGGAGACGTTTATAGTGCCTCAGTAAATAGACTATTTTGAGCAAATTTTAGATTTTTAACCACTAATTCGTATGTTTGACTTTTCACTGACGTCCAATTTTTCAAACAGCATAAATCTTATGCAAATAACTTGTTTACGCAAAACGATATGTTACCATAACACGATATGTATCCATATATGCTACTGTCGTCTAGCTAAAAAAGCAATCTGAAGGGAATCTATAGAGCACTTCAACCATTAAAGCTAGTTTTACGAAATGTCAATATTTCGGCGAAAAAGGTTTTCATAGTTCCAAATTTTACCTTTAAACCTTCTATGTTGTGGAATTATTACCATATATTGTATTTGAAAGTCTAGATGGTTATAACTTCCTATAAATGACGTCACAATGATGTCACAAATAGCCTATCCGAAAATAAATCATGTTTATTTTCTAATACAATTTATTTTACGTTTCTAAATATAATTCTACCCAGCATCGGGTTATAACTTCAGTTGTAACTAAGTTTGCATTGATTATTTATATGATTTCAATATAAATAAGATGAAGCTAACGCAACTGAATTCCATCTATTTCAAAACAACAACAACTGGAGTTTGTTTATTGTTTGTTTGTTTATTTGGAATTTAACGTCGCTTTAACAGTATTTCAGTCATATCGCGACGTCCAGCT
>JAULCC010185444.1:0-13062 GCA_032358795.1 Nuttallia obscurata | reverse complement strand
GTTTGTGATAGGTAACACGTGTACTATAACAGAATATGACATGGGTATATTAAATAGAATACAAGGCGGGTCATGTGATAAATACAGGATAATTGTATTTTTCAGTGTAAGATAAAAATTTATTTCATCGAGTGGAAAGGAAAGGCTATATTTTCACGACTTAGGAAGCCAGGAGTGAAAATTTAGTCTTTGCTTTCCACGAGATGAAATAAAATATTCTCTTTTACTGAAAAATACAATTATTCTATTTCTTATATGCTTGTAAATATGTTTAAAGGTAATTTTGTGCCAGATCTAATGCACATTAAGACGTCAAGACGCTAAAAGACGTCAAATTTTTGACGTCAGATTATGACGTCATCATTGTTTGCAACCCGACGTCTTAACGCTTAGCACAAGGCTACCGTTTGAAAAGGGTTACAGCGAACCGGATGAGTGAAATTATAACTTATAATTTCACTGGTAGATTATTTGGTTACAATTTACTGAGAAATCCCTATAATTCAATGAAAAGCATATAAGAAATAGAATTAAAATCATATTACATGCTTAATACTTTTCCGTTCATTTATGTGGTGGATGAAAATATATATGTTGTTTATGTGTCTGATATGCTGTTATTGTTTGCTCGAAATATGGGACATATATTGTGTTTGATTATCAGTCATATGATTGTATGTGTACATGTATGTACTGTTCCTCGTGGACCGTTGATCCAATGGGTTGAAATGAATAAAAGCTTGAAACTTATCTAGCACTCATTTTCCATACACCACCTCAGTACAGAGGTAAGCCGTATCTTGCTTACTGCTGCGTTTGGCTTCTGAGATGCCCTAATGTGCCGTTTATTTTTGTATGAATTATGAGACAGGTACCCCGCTTGAATGACTACAGACTGATGTGTGCTGTAGTTTCTACTACAATGACATCAATTACGGAAGGGATATCTGGATATTTGGTTTAGGTATTCAGATATCATTAGCCGATATTTATGGAATACTGCTTTTGTACGTTTTACGTTTATGAAATCTACAAATATTGAAAACAGAAATATGACTTAATGCTGGTTACTGATGGGTTACTTTGAGCCATAAATCACCATCAGGGACCTTAATCAGCATGTATTACACTAGTGGCTGTATTTATAAATGCCATTAGAATCAGATGTGTTGTCAAATGAAAGGCAAAAAAATCAAACTAAAGAGTAATTGTAAAATATATTCGGGTACGAAATTTGTATCCGAATATACTGATGTTATTCGATTATCCAGATAATCGTAGACCCATTTAATTACACTACTTTAGTTTGAACTAGTAATGTTGGTTAACTTGCTTCCTTGATTTTCCATACTTTTTACTTTTATTGCAGCCATACATTCTACCATGCTAAAACCGTTTTTTATTAATTCCGTCAAACGTACTTTAAATTTTAATTGAGGGTTAACAATATATTACAAAATCTTATCCATAAATATTTGGAAAATACTATCGAAAGCCATGTGATATAAAAGTTATTTCAACATAGAATAGTTAGTTTCCAATAAATGTATAGGCTTTAAAGAGTGATAATATTTGAAACAAAATGTCACCATAAGTAGCACAGTTGACTTAAAACACTAATGATACTTTAGGGTAGCTTCCTACAAGACATCTGTTATATTATTATTAACCATAAATAGTTGTGCCTTTTATTAATATATATTTTATTAAATCCTCAGAAATGTGAAATTGCTATGCCTTTATTTATATTGGTGAAAAATGTATCGTTAATTGAATATTGTTTGAAAGACCATAACTACTTGGCGAGGCACTTGTCCCGAAACCAATCTGACATAATTTTACGATCTTCAGAAAAGTAAGAACTGAGCACCACCTTTTTATTATCTGTTCTTTAATAATAGGATTTTCTTTATCGCTTTTATTAACAAACTAATCAGATAATGTGTTCAATTACATATTTACCTCTGGTCATCGTAAAATAAGAATCAGTGACATTGAAATAATCAAGAATGCAAACTTCTAAAGTCGTCTTCAGATCCTCAAATCATAGCGTTTATTGAGATGAACTTTAATCAGATTGAGTTAAAACCAAACTGAAAACTTGTCCTGACGGTATTAATAACAGAATTCTGTGTTGAAACTCAAATGAAATAAATGCTCCTTTGTGTAACTTAACAATCGCTCATTACCAGATGGATCTGCCCCTTCATCATTAAAGAAAGCTTATGTCTGTGCTGTTTTTAAGAGGGTGATCCTTTAGTTGTAATCAACAACCTACTAATATCGCTCTTAAGTTATATCGAACAAGTTTTGGAGGGATTAGGTTTTAATCATCTTAACATGTCTATAATTCATTGCTTGATAATATTTTTTCTTGTTATTCTTGACAGAAAATAACTTGAAAATATATACTTTGTTTCATAGACCAATATTATAATATGGCTATGTACTGTGGAATTACTGTAGTAAATACGGACAACACGAGATTGTTGAAATAATTCAAAATGAAGCAGCTAGAAGTGTAATTTAAACAAGTGTGTATCTATTTTAGAGTCAAACAAAACACCAGGCTGTACAACCTATACTTATTCTATTTCACAAATGGTTCACCAATTAACACAATCCTTTCAGTCGTCTCTCGCTTCTTCCCTGGTCAGCTCTGTCTCAAATTACAATCCCAGAAACTCTGAAAACCTTTGAGTTTCATTTGGTTGCGCAAAAAATCAATGTTAAATCATTTCTACCCTATGTGATTAATAACTGGTATCCATTGCCTCAAGATATTCGTAACTCTACTTAAGTTCAAACTTTCACTTAATAAAGATGGTACTGCCAAGACCACCTTCGTTTTACTGCTTCGATACTCGGATATCACAGATACATCATAGACGTCTCTGAACAAACTGCAGCCCGTTGAATCTTATCTTTCTACAAAAAAGAATCTTACCGACTCCCCTCTCCAGCCCTACAACTATGCCTGAGGGTAGTTATCTATGCCCATTGTGGTTGATAAGGCCAAATCTAGCTATTTCTCGGGCATGTTTATAGGACTGTCCCTGTTACTATGGTGAAATCGAAAGTGTTCAATATTTCTTTTTCAAATGCCCTGCGCGTTTACTATAAATAATTTTGCACAGAAGTCTGAATCTACCTCTAGAGGCTAATATTGTAAACTTCTCGGTAGCGCAAGAATACATCATCGACACGAGAAGATTCAACTCATATTATTATACCGTCAATTTAGCATCTGGGACTATGACATGAAGGCGGCTTTGCTTTGAAATAAATGCTAAACATAATTCCTTAAATAGTTCAACATGCTTTCCACACCCATACCTCATTGACTAATTATAGTATTTCAGATTATAGTTTTTCTTGACATTGTTTATAATAAGTCTTTCACCCACATTCATCCTGTTATATATTTTAATGTCTATTACAAATGTTATATATGATAGCGTGTTTCTTGTAAAACAACTGCTTTTACAATCTTGTACATTTCACTTTGATAGTAGAGGAATTGAATAAGCAATTCCAACCCTTTCTTGTTACAATTGTATGTTTATGCTATTTGTGAAATGTTAAAATAACAAAATATGTTTAACCGAAACCAAACTGCCTGCTTTGTAGCATTCAAGGACTCGTAGTTTTAACCATATGGTTTACCACAGTTAAAGAATATAGTTTTAAAAATGCCTTGTTTCCTTCACTAACCCAGCATCACAGGTTGAACCCATCATCAGTACTATCAGTACTTTGATTGCATATTGCCTTCTTTAGCATAACGAACTTTGAGGATTATCAACTTACCCCGCATATTCCCAAAAGTACACGTACAATTATAACCGCAAATACATTTGTTCGTGCAAGTACTGGTATGATTAGAGTAAGTGCAGATGACGCAGCTATGGCGCACGTGACCAGGTGTTTCCCGCCATATCTGTTGACAATCCATCCAGCAGATAGCTGGGGTACAATGTAACCAAAGAAATAGGACGACAGCACAAAACATTGCTGTACTTTGTTCCAGTCTAGCTCCGACCTCTGCAAAATATGTAATTAACATATTTAGATGTTCTCTGAAAATGTAAACACGCTTTTAATATACTACACTGACAAAAATATATTTAATCAATGTTTTATAAAGTATACAGATACTATCAAAGTGTGGATACTGTTGCTATGAAGCAGTAAATAAAACACTAAACCGAGGAGTCTCCTTGTTCCCACCCAGTTTGCGGAAGTCAATGACTCTACCCATGGACGCCTCCACCATGAAAAGATGAAGAAGACGTGATATGTCCAGAACTGTTTTAGTACGACTTCAAAAAAGCCAAAATATTAAAAAGAACAGAATAAACAACACTGAAAAATAGTGAAACTGCGTACCCTTTGACTAAAGATAGCGGATTTGGACCGACGTAATGGCTTAAGATGGCGGATAATAACGGACGTAGCTTGAAGATACAGAAGTTACATAACTTTATGTCTAAACGTTTAAGATTTACTTAGATGTATAGAGTGTTTGTATGAAAATCGCCAACTCGAGGAAGTATCATGTTTCAGCTAAAGTTAGCCAGAATTTACTTGAATTATGTCTTACAAAACTTTATTCTAAACACTCTCATTTGCAAAAACATTCGTTTATCAAGCCTTCAACTGTATACGTTTATTTTGTGTTGTTTTTTTTAATTCTGTTATTGCACATACCTTAAAACGAAACGAAAAAAATTATATGTTGTCTTCGTAGACTTTCAAAAAAATGTTGATACTATAAGTAGGCCATTGTTATGGGAAATGCTAAGGGATAAGGGTTTCCAAAATTTTCAATGCTTTCAATTCTATGTATAGAACTGTTAAGGTATGCATCAAGTGTAAAAATGAAAGAAATGACTACGTTACTAGTTCAACTGGACTTAAGCAGGGTTGTTTGGCGAGTCCCATTTTGTTTTCTATTTAGAGTTGACTTTGGCAAATATTTATGTTGTACAAGCAAAAACTATTCAAGGAATACAACTTAATCCAGACACAATTCAGCGTCTTAATTTATTGTTTGCAGATGATTTGGCTTTGATATCTGACACAATTGTTGGCTTACAAAAACAACTTGACACGCTCTCCGATTTATGTGATGATTATAAATTAAAAGTGAATGAGGCAAAAAGCAAAAGAATTGTCTGTAAGAATGGAGCAAAACTAGCTTATAATGAAAAATGGACTTATAAAGATAAAATTATTGAAGTAGTACACAAATTCGATTATGTAGGACAAACAAGACAACACCAGACAATTGTCACTTAATGCTGTGGTACATGAATTGTGTGTAAAAAGTAAACGCGTTTTAATCACTTTATCAATATGGTCAGTTATCATGTTTAATGTTTTTTACAGTTTTTTTATACGAAAATTTGTCCACAATTACTATATGGGTCAGAGGTCTGGGGTATGGAAACCAAGGAAGAATTAGAGAGATGTCAATATTATGCATGTAAACGTTTTATGGGTGCTAGGCAAAGAGCTTGTAACTACTTTGTCTTAGGAGATTGTGGACAATTTCCTATATATATACAAACACAAATGCGGGGCATTAAATACTGGTTAAAAATCCAAAAGATGAGTGATACACGTTTAGTGAAAAAAAACTTATATGATGCTAATAGATGATAGAAACGGTGCAAAAAATTGGTTTTCATCAGTTAGAACTTTGTTAAATTCTATAGGATTTGGATACATCTTGGAAAATCCTGGCACTGTAAATACAAAAAATATTTTTAAGATCGTTTGAAACTCGCCTCAAGGACATTTTCTTGTAGAATTGGTCTGAATCTTTACAAACAACCCAAAAGTTATTTTATTATGCACAACATAGAATTTAAGACTGAAAAATATCTAAATGTCCTTGACATATGAAAATTGAGATATTCCTATGTAAAGTTTCGCACGCCACGTGACTCACTTGAAATTGAGAATGGTAGATATAGAAAGGTAAAAAAAAATAAAATTGAATATGCATATGATTTAAGCTGAATTTCATTTTCTACTTTGCTGTAAATATTATTATGACCCTAGAAGTCAGTACATTCCAAACAGATATGTCAGAAATGTAAACATACATTAGTTTAATGTTCTGATATTTCTAAGTGTGTTCATACTATGAAGGCTCTGGCATCGTTTATTTATCATGCAGCAAAAAACGTCAGCAATATTTTAATATACAAATAGACAGTACTAATATATAACTGTTGAGTACAAATGTATTTTTTATTTAAGAATCTAATGATTATCTGCTAAAAAATGAATAAATATATTGTGAACGTTGTATTGTATACAATGTATATGTTTTGCATGGGCTGGAGGCCTTGAAGCAAATAAAATTTGTCATTGTCATTGCCATTGTCATTGTATACGTATCAAGGAAACAACTACATATGCCTTAAAACAAAAAAAAACACACTAACTTTGTAGAAGATATTGCCTGTTGTTAAAATCCAGAGGTATTGCGAACTGTCAACGTGAGTCCACACTGCAGCAGTCCATTTGTTTGATAGCCTTTTCATCTTTGTACATTAATTTATTTGATGTTGCAGGCCTACAAATATGCACGTCCGTAAGCTCAATTTGAGCACTGACTGTATTGGCCAGACTTTTGAATGGTTATAAACTTTCCAATATAAATATATGGATACAAACATTTTTTTTTCAACCACGCCCACTTCTTACCTCATATCCGGATTCAGTAATTGACTCGCCAGTGAGATTTTTGTGAATTGTAGAAAAATTGTTGGTTGGTGTCTCTGTATCAGTTTCCACATGAGAGCTAACCATAAACGGTAAGGTCACGGCCATATTGACATTAAATATAAACAGCATCCCCTTCAAACACAGGCTCACGTAGGCAACGACCCAACGTTGGGAACAGCACGGCATTGGTCTCGTAACCTCATCTGAAACACAGTTCCGTTACGTAAGCATATTTGCGCCATTTTTAGAAATCTTGTCTGCTGAGAGACAAACTTTTGCAGTTGCGCAGTAAAGATGGGCTGATAGATGATAAAAAGAGTGGGAATAATTGGAACATGTGATTGCAGGCATTTATGGAAACCATTAATACAACAACGAAACACACATGGAAATACGGTATCTGCCTTGCGCATGACGTTCCGGGTTCAAGTCCGGATGGAAGCTTTCCTCCTGACCTTCATTAGACTCTAAGTACTGGTTCTACCCAGGAAACGGGATCGAAAGTGTTTCTACAAGCCACAGGCGAAAAACCATAGTTATCGGGCTAAAATAAAATTCAGCCAGCAATACTAAACTGCACAATAAGTAAATTCCATCACTGCACCAATACATTCACTTGTATTCATACGCCACTTTAAGTAAGAAAATTGTCAGTGTATTTCAGAGCTGGTTACATGAGCTTGTGCGAACCAAACCACAGGCCAAAGTTAAGACATGTAATAAAGTATATATTCAAGCTTTGTTATTCTACTACAATAAAATTTTGAATCTTGAAAAAAATCAAATACCTAGCCATAGTCACATCACAGGCCTTTCATCAGACCTATATAGACATCTCTATCACGATGCACAAGACAATAAAACGTAAGCAATGTAGAATTAACAGTGGACAAACGTCCTTGACCTGAAGCATTTATCATCTGATTTTCGTATAGCTTAAACTAATTAGATTTTCAGTTGAACAACTTCGGGTTATCATTTGGCAAAACAGGGCGGGCGGGTGAATGTAGTTAACAATTCTGCTTTAAAAGATACATTACAAGTCATATATACAACAATTTGCATCCAATCTTCATCGAACGTAGTCAGAATGTGTACCTGTATGATGTTTAAGACCAGTGTGAATAGTGGTCTAGGGTCAAAACTAGGCTCCTAGCTCAAATGTTAGAAAAATATTTGGCGGTAAAGTTTCTTATATTTTTTTAAGTTCGATAGATTTCCTCCAGTTGTCTTAAAACTTGTTCAGAATATGTATCTGCATCATGTTTAAGACCAATGTGAATTTCGGTTATATCGAGTCAAAACTATGGTCATCTTGTCAATATTTGAACAAATGGTCAGGATATGTCAGCAGCTAATCGTACATAAATGTGAATATGGATCTTCTAGAGTCCAAACAGCTTTTTAAGATGACGATAACAGCACACATACGGTACGAATTTATTGTATCTTGAGTGAAATGCGGACTTCATCCTCAGCTGCTTTTCATATGTATTTGTTGGAGCGCGCAACGTGTATAGTAAGTGTTCAAGTGTTTAAGATGTACAGTTGGGTACTCAGTGTAAACATGATAAAACAATAACTAAATGAACGTACGTGGGTCTTTTGAAAACTTTTCGTCAAAGGAGAACAAGTCACACGTGTTTGAATAAACCGTGTAATTTTGGTTATTTTGTTGCGAGACGAAACATAAACTAAAAGAAAAGGGATCTCTTACTGGTTTAAGCAGTAAGTGTCCAAGGAAAATTTTAAAAACAAATTTAGGTGAGTTTGCCATTAGGGTTTTAAGCATTACGGAAATCGGGAATGAACTCTTTTCCCTAGGAGGTCAATCAATATGTGCAGTAGTGTTTACAATTAATTTCAAACAGACATTCATTTACAAAACAATTTGTGACTGGAATGTTTTCACTTGAAGAAATGGAAGTCGACAGAGCAGTTAAAGACTTTTTACTAATTGCTACTAATGATTTTAAAGTCTCTTTATTGATATCTGCTAAACGAAAAACAAACGTTGTTAACTTAGCTTAAACATAAAGTAACCGTTTACTTTTAGAAACTCAACAAGATATTAACTGTTCTATATAAGTACTTTTACCTACATATTATCTTCAGTACCCATTTGAAATTACATCTTATTGACTGCTTCTTTGACATAAAGTTATATAATGATATTCTGTCACGTTTAATATTTATCACTAATTACAAGTTTGATTAAATGCACCCTAATTATATCTGACATAAGCTTGAGACGTTTAGATTCTATCTTAATTTAATCTAAGTTTCGACCACAACACGACGACAACAATATTATCTACCTGTAGACAATGGTTTCATTCATAAATAGTAGTGGAAGTACGGTGGTCGTCAGTTATAAAGTATTCAGTTTCAGTTACTGACTTAGCCTGGATATTTATGGTGTGAAGATGACTCGATGTGTTTAGTTCTAATTTGACAAATTACTGTTACAGTCCTATTTCAAAACACACTTTTATCGGTTCATGACTTTGTCTCTACTGACAGTACTATTCAAGTTGGATAATACATGACAACACAAACTTATCGTAAAGACACTAATGCAATTTTGCAGAAAGGGGCATATGATATCGGGGATTGTTGGGGGGGGGGGTGTTAAATGTACAAGGTGTATTTGAAGTTAGAGTCACAGAATGGCGTCATTCATACTTTAAAGGGATATATCAACTGATTCGATTATCTTAGAAGGCAAACACTTTATTATCAGTATAACGAACATTTCAGACATTTTTATCATATGACACAATGATTTGAAAAAATATTTCATAATAGAAAAAATGCAAGTTATTTTGAGAAATTTTGTTTGATTTTCATATACAAGTTACACAACTGTAACGGAAATTGTAAAATGAAGAAGAATTACGAGGTAATCGTGCAAGTTTCTGAAACATTTTATATATTCAAATCGTTTTAGCCGAGCCCATTTAAGAAGTTTGACAAGAACATTGAGATAATTGTATTCTTTATGAGCCAGTATAAAAAACTTAATTAAATTTGAAAAAAAATAGCAACACCATTTGGGTTGTTATGGTTTTATTTATTGTTTCCTTTATGTATGATACTGTTGAGGTCGTTGAACATCTGTATATTGACATGCTGTGCTGCTTGTGTTAAACAAAGAATACCTATGGATAGCTTGTTTGTTTGTTTGTGAATTTAACGTCGCTTTAACAGTATTTCAGTCATATCGCGACGTTCAGCTCATAACAGGTGGAGGAAGACTCCGGGGGACCTCTGTACACTATTTTAGGCACAGGGCGCATCCGGATAGAACCACCGACCTACCGCAAGCTAGCTGGAAGGCTTCCTCACTTGAAAAATCCGAAGTGCCCAGGCCGGGATTCGAACCCACAGCGGTGAGGGGCTGAAAGATTGCAAGTCAACGACTTTAACCACTCGGCCACGGAGGTCCCACCTATGGATAGTATATCTATCTGGGCATCTCTGTACTACTGCTATTTATTTTAAAAAATAATGATAATAGTAATAATAACTATATAGAAGACAAAAAAGAAGACACATAAGAATACAGATAACTATCATTTTTCAGATATGTATAATTATAAATATAATTATCCCATTTAACACGAAATGCAATGCAGAACACAGTTCATTATCATTTTGGATAAAGACCATCTCAACAATCTGACAGGTTCTGCACGGCGTCCCCACATCCATCCGATTGAATCCATTCCTAACGATTAAGAGTCGACAAGGAGCAGACTGGGTTTGACCATTGTAGAGAGATCCTTAGTTATTTTTTTAGAATCTAGGTTAAGCAAACCATTTACGAATCTGCGGAAAACTAAACACACATTATGTATTACCTTCTCTTTCAAACCTCGTTTCATCAAAATCCTGTTTGAGGAGGCTCTCGGCGTTCTCATTATCGTATGTTTCAGAATCTTCCCTTTCCCTTGAGGTAGCATGGCTGCTGTTACCTTCTCTTTCTAGCTTAATCCCATCATCATCCGCTTTCAAGAGACTCTCATTGTTCTCGTTATCGTAAGATGCTGTATCTTCCATTTCACGTACGGCACTGTCTGCTCTGAAAATCGTTTTAAAACTACATATGACTTCGTGTATATTTGCGCCGTTGTCCGCATGCCGAATGCAACAGAGACACCATCAACGAAAGGCTCCAAAACTGACTTCGATACATAGTTATGTATCCCTTTAACAGTTCATTATCAGTGGTTAAACCTCACATATCTAATGCAATGTGTATATAGCAGTAGGGGTTAGTTTAATTTATTTAGCTGATTCTCGTTGTAAATGCAGTATGTAAGTAGTGGGCCGATAAACCGATAAGCGATATACCGATATATCGGTACATCTCAATGTTAAGGGTTTGATAGTGTTTATCGTTGAAGCATCCGATACGATTTTGCGTTTTTCGATATACAAGAACGAGTTAAACAGGCCTTTTTTCTACTGCTTGTTATCTTAAAATGCTTCAGGTAGGAACAACAACAACAATAACACAACCAATGAAAGCAACATTAGTCCTAGCTGTGTATTGATAAAGTTCCACTTCCATTTCGGTGAATATCAAAAGCAGTGTCGGTAAAAATATCTTCATGTCTTCATACGGGTAACAATGTCTTCATACGGGTAACAATATCTTCATGTATTCATAAGGATAACAATATCTACATATCCGCATACGGGTAACAATACATACATATATTCGTACGGGTAACAATAGATACATATATGCATACATACGGGTAAACATATCTACTTGTCGTAATACGGGTAACAATATCTACATATCTTCAAACGGGTAACAATAGCCACATCACTTCATACGCGTACTTTAGTGGTCCAATGCTAAGTTTGAACATCAAGTATTAACATGCACATACACCTCATACACGAAAAGAGGCGTTATCATCATACAGAAGTGTTGGATAGCATATATTTCTCCTTATATGGCATGTTTGTGTGATCATTAATTGAACAAAGTGTGGTATTTCTATATATTGAGCTTTAAGACAATTAATTATTGAATGTATGTTGTGTAAGTTTTACGTGGTAAGTTTTACGTTGTAAGATAATTGATATTATATTTAATTTTTAGTTCTTGGATAATACCTGTATAAATGTATTGATCGTGTAACGATAATGTATATAAGTCTCTTGTAACTCTATTTAGAGTGACATGGTATATTATTTGATGATTTATGTTTTTTGTGCATTGTGTAAATTGTATATACTATGATGAGACTATAATAAACGAATAATAATACAAGGAAGGTATTGTGTATTAGTATAAGTAGCAAAATCAAGACATTTGCTTGATGGATTATACACCTGTCTGAATCTTTAAGGAAGAACAGGCACGATTTTTGTTCTTGTTTCATAACTTTTTATTGACAACATGTTATACGATCTGATTTATGCATATGGTAAATTGCCTGTTAAAATAACAACGACTCGCTTTGCTTAGTTTCCCCATTCTGACACCTCAAAATGTACTCACCACTTGATAAAAGTGTTCTTTTTTCGGATCGTATCTTTGATAATTAACAGACAGAACATAGTGTTGAGAGCTCTATGCAAATATATGGACTGGTCAGTCAGACCTGAAGTAAGATGTGGACCGAAGTAAATATGGACTGGCCGGTCAGACCTGAAGTAAGATATGGACCCAACCGAAGCTGAGGTTCATATCTTACTTAACGTCTGACTGACCAGTCCATATATTTGAATGGCGCCCGAAATGCATTGTTCTATCTGTTATAGTATATCGAATATAAGACAAGCGCTTTTTATTCAAATTTCTCTCACTCACGCGACATTTTTGGTCTTTATCCGCGTAAGGGAGATCATTTTGTGATGTGTCGTAATTTTCACAAGCCGTGATATTTGCAAGGCTCAAAAAGTCCACGGGCACTATTGAAAATAAAGACAGTTGAAAGGAAAATTTGTAAGTGTGGTATACTATTTAACAGATAGAACATGGTATTGAGGGCGCGAAGCTGAGATCCATATCTTTTTTCAGGCCTAACTAAACTGACCAGTCCATATATTTGCATGGAGCTCGAAACATCGTGTTCTCTGTGTTAAAGTATACCGAATTATACGGAATATTAGACAAGCACATTTTATTCGCATTTTGTTGTTTATCCGCGTAATGTGAGCAGTCGGTGATTCTTGTGTGAATCTGCTACTCTCCTTCTTAGTCCTTTTCATTCAGTGTTACGCATGGGGCCTCCGTGGCCGAGTGGTTATAGTCGTTGACTTGCAATCTCTCAGCCCCTCACCGCTGTGGGTTCGAAT